>JAOXNQ010000004.1:1001756-1015413 GCA_028571165.1 Hypoxylon perforatum | reverse complement strand
CGAACGCGTAGTCCAGCGTCCGCGACCCGGACTCCGCCCACCGGTCGTTGTCGACCCAGCCGTGGTCCATGTACGCCGTCAGCCCGGCGCGCGCCTCGTACGACGTGTCCGGCTCGCGGTCGTAGTACAGGAGCCCCGTGTCGTTGTCGGGCGGCTCGTAGGCGTCCTTGCGGACGGCGGTCCAGGCTTTTGCGAGGTCGAAGGACCGGAAGCCGCGCGAGATGGCGTTCGCGAGTACCGCGTCCGCGTTTGTCGCGATCATGATGTTCGTTTCGACCATGTTGGCCCACATGGGTAGTCGGCCCGTCCAGTCGAAGATTTGAAGTAGGGAGCGCATCATGCTGTTTACTCGCTCGGGCGCAAAGATCGTCAGGAGCGAGTGCTCCGCTCGGTAGGTGTCCCAGATTGACCAGGATTGGTAGTACGACTCGTTGCTTTCGTGGACGCTGTCTGTATACCCGCTATAAAACGTACGGGGACCGTTCGCGTCGTTGCTGGTAGGTTCGGAGAAGTCGTTCGGGTATTGGAGTGCGTGGAAAAGGCCGGTGTACCAGATGGTGAGGGGATCGTGCTCTTCGTCGGTGGAGTTGACGCCTTCGATCGTGACCCGGCCGAGTTTCTCTAGCCAGGCCGACTTGGCGCTTTCTACCGTGTCTTCGAACGATGTGCCGTCAGGGATTTCAATGTCTAGGTTCTTCCGCGCTTGCTCGACGCTTACGAAAGACATCGCAGTTCGTACTTCGACTCGCTTCGTATCTTCGTGGAACTTGACGTATGCGCTGAGCAGTTCTCCCGAGGCATTCGTAGTCTCCTCTGAGATGCTGCCCCCGAGTGCAGTTCCGTACGACGCAAATGGCTCGGAGAACCGAGAAACGAAGTATCCCTGAAATGAAGCGGCCTTGTCCGGTCCTAATCGGTAGTCTTGTCGCTGCGGATTGCTACCGGAAATCTCGTTCTTCTCAGGGTCAATCTGAACTTGTCCAGTCCAGTTCTGGCGTGTTACTTGTACGGAAACATATGGCTGGATTGGGTCTCCGGATTGATTGTCTTCAAAGTCGAAACGTAGGTGGCTGGTATGTGCGGATGCGCTCATTGCTACCTGAACTTGGCGCCCATAGTTGCCTGTCGAGGGAGCACTCCTCTTCCTTATGCGTCCGTTTGCCCCGTCACGAACCTCATCCGACGGCAGATCACTGCCGCCGCCGGGCCCGATTCCTTCTCCATTGGCGTCTTCCGTTAAATTCCAATTATGCTCCCCCGTTGTGTCCGCATCCAGTGTAACCTCGTAAATATACGCGGTGCTAACCTCATCCTCCTTCCGAAACGCGAGGGCCCGCTGCTCAAACAACGGCTTCACCTCGCGCGACCACCCGGGCGTCAGCACGATCTGGCCCAGCTCGCCCATCCAGATCGCCGGCTGGTGCGTGGCCTGGAAGCCGTGGACGAAGCCGTCCGTGTCCCGGTACGGGACCTGCCCGATGTAGTTCTCGCGCGTCTGCGCCGTCCACCGCGTCATGCCGAAGGGTATTGATACCGACGGGATCATGCCGCCTATGTCGTTGGGGTTGGAGCTGTCCGTGCCGATTTTCGGGTTCACGTATTTGAGCACATCCGCATCGCTGTGGTAGTCTGCCGGGCTACTATCTCGGCGCCGTGTTGTCTCCGTCCGGCGAGGATAGGCTAAGACATGGCAGGCCTCTAAGCCGAAGACGAGATATTGTATGATAGAGCGCATTGCGACTTTCTCTCATCTAACCCATTAACCTAGTAAGTGAATCCCATCCCAAGTCCAGTAAATTGATATATGTAGGAAACCCTGCTACGTCTATTTCAGGGGTAAGAGGCTTTCCACTACCAAATCCAACTTCATGACGCTTGCCCAGCCAGGTAGGTTACGGCCGACATCAGGGCTTTTAAATCCAGCCCGAGTCTGTGGAAACCTCGAGGTCCGGTGCGGGGGGATGCTGCAGGTCTGACATCCTGGGCCGAGGCCGAGATCACCGGTTCTTTATGTTACATTCTCGATGGTGCGGGGAAGACAAAAAGGACCCTTGTTTGCGTACAGTAAATGACCCGGGTCGCATCGCTTTATAAGGCAAGGGATACGATGTAAATGCAACGTCGGGGTATACACGATCAAATGGTAACCTAGAGTGATTACCTTGAAATCTTAAGTTGTTCTTTAATAATAAGTTGGAGGGTCCATGCACTCGGGAGGCATTTGAAGGGGTGCATCAACAAATCGAGATAATCTCTGCGGAACGATCTCCGCGCAACATTCGCGACAGGATCCCGGCTTATCAGATCCTATGATGGAGCAAGACCTCATAACTCGTGATGGCCTCTTTGTAGGACTTGCATATCACACTCAAACAGAACCACAATATCATCCATGAGCCTCGCGCGTACCGAGGTGATACACCGATCGGCCTCCGATCTTCAGGTGCGCCAGAGTCGCAGGACAGTCGTGCCAAAATAATTGCACATTGAGCCAACATGATGAGGAAAGACAACATTGGCGTGTAGGAGGGGTGCGGAATATGACGCTTATGATAGCAGTTGCTATGAAGGTAGTCTGGGCCCTCGCTTCGTCGTTTTGATGCATGTCTTGCTGAGCTACTGCGATCGCACCTCTTTTGTCTATCATCGGTCCAAGTTCTTCCTCCAAGATCCAAGGTACGTCCAAGAGCGAGAGCGTATCCGAGGACCTGTGGTTGCTCGCGTGGCAGAGAAGGCCAGCCAGAACTATCTTGGACGCCTCTGGGCCGAGATACGGTCATGTATCGGCTCCGGACGACTCGATTTCTGGCTCGCGGGTCCTTGCATCGGTGTACCGTTACTCCCAGAGCTGCAATCAAATTGACGAAGATCCCTTCACAATACATGGCACGGCATCATCAAGAGAATGTAGCCGTGGCTTACTTACTCCAGAGCACCAAGCTGGTAGATCGTGTTTCTGCAAATGAGACGCAAAGACCCGCGCTAGGTTATTGATATAGTGTTCGAGATACTAGAAATCCATATACCCTGACCTGCGGATCAATAACTCCGGCTAACTGGGCAAGATGGAGAGTATCGAATAGGGTTAACAGATTCAAAGGCTTGTCATTCCATCTTTCAATGCGCTCCATCTTTCAATGCGCTCGACTGCGCTCCGGTGACCTGCTTTTAGAAGTCCTTATCGATTTTTTGAGAATATGAATAGGTCAGGGAGAAAACTGGTCAAAGTACTACCGTAATTAGGTGGTAGAATTTTTTTTTTTTTTCATATTATACGAGCAATGTCTACGCCAGGACAGTAGAGACGATGTAAGGTAATTTACTATACCAAGGTCTGTAAAATACAGTAGACACTAGCATGTCTAGTACTGCGATTATGCGAGGTCTTCGATGTCTGCCATACCTACCCCCGGTGATTGGGTAAAGCATTAATAATTGTTTCCGGCTATGGGATTGGGTAATTGTGTTAGTTTCGATAAGAGAGCACACAAGGCTTCGTAGACATCAGGCTTAACCTCGAAGATAACCGTTACAGCAGTTAGCTCTTCCGGTTCTCTCTCCAGACTTCATCCATAACCAAATGTAATCAATGTAGTGGAGCCCATCAAAAGTCTTGATGCTATCATCAATAAAGAATAAATCGACGAGGAATCTTTGACGCGCCGTATTGTTGAGTCGCAAATTAAGTTAGGTAGGGGTAGGTATTTAGGGAAGCTGTAGGTAGGTAGGTAATATACCTAAGAAAAATCGAGCTTGAACTTTAACACCTATTGGCTTGAACTTTAACACCTATTGGCTTGACTAAAAAGCCATCCAAAATAGGAGCTTTAGTAATAGGTTAGGAGGTAGGTAGGTTAGCAAGGTTGCTCAGATCCCCAGGGCCTTCGACACTAGGTGGCCAAACAGATAACCCTAATAGAGGACTCCTAGTAACCTTATTGGGAGCTGGAACGACTCGGAACCGGATTCCACCGGTCCCAGTCACCAATGGAAAAAGAGACTTGAATGAGTTGCCAAGTTGCCAGTACCGACGTGCCCTGGGGCTTTATCCTCTCCGGGTTCTTTTTCAACTCCTCTCGGATCGAATAAGTTAAGTGGGGTAGTCAGGTGGCGGGGAGGGAAAAATTTAATGATGGCTTGGAAAACGTTCCTGTCACGAGGTCACATGACTGCCCCACTCTGAGAGATACTCCTCCGGTATCTCCAGTTAGCACACGAGGTCGTTGACATAAAAGTTTACACATTTTTGATGGACATCCCCAGCGAAAAAGATGTAAAATTATTTTGTCACCAACTTGGGCACACTAGTATCAGATACTTGCACAATATATATTCACGTCTCACACTCATACCATAGGTAGCATGTCAGTTCTTGTTTGCGTTGTCAGCTTTCTATTGAGCAGATATCTTATAGTACCTACTTAAGTACACTGTCATAAGCGAAGTTGGGCTTGCAATGACCTCTTGTCAGGTCACAAAACGAGTTAGGGGGTGGGAAATAGGAAGCCCATGAGACTGCCCATGAGACTACAAACTGACCAACTGGCCTTGCGGGTGCGAAATGTGCGAATAAGCGTGCTGATGCTCGCCAATTGGCGAGATAACATGCAGGAGCACTTAATTGGCCGGCGAATGGCTTGCCATGGCCCAAGTTTCGGGGCGCCATGTCGGTAGGTTCCCTTTCCTTTACCTCTTACCTGTCTACCTATTGCACCACATAGAATATTTAAAGGCTCCCTCTTCCCACCAAGTCGAGATGGATTCTCAAGTGAAACAAGAAGCAAGACCACGCAACTACATTAGAATTTCTCCCTGGCACGGTGAATTCTTTTCCCGTCGTCCAGGCTACCACCATGAGCAATCAAGAGAACAACACCATTTCTTCCGATCAAGACAAGGGATACTTGAATCTTTGCATCGACAGCACCGTGTCTTGGCCAAATGGACATGCACTTAAGGCGTTCTTCATGGGCTACAACCAAAGACTTATCACCATTGTCAAACTAGCCGCGAAGACATGGGAAACGTATGCCAACATCAAGATTATCTTCGTCAATGACCAGGAATCTTCCGACATCCGCATATCGCTCCAATCAACCCAGGGCGATGGTGTTAGCGGCTGGTCGGTACTGGGTCGACACTGCGAGAGCCGCGGGAGTGATGAATCGACCATGTCTCTCAGTGTCGGTTATCTTGCTCACAAAAAGGCCATTCGTTCACTTGCTCTTCACGAGTGGGGTCATAGCCTTGGGATGATCCACGAACACAGCTCTCCGGCTTGCCAAATAGTATGGGATAGAGATGCTGTCATCAGTCACTGTGGCGGCAGTCTGCTTAAAGCCAACACCAACTTCTTTCCAGCTGAGGGGAGCAAGACTCGTTACTCTCCATTCGACCCAGAGTCGATCATGATATACGATATCAAGCAGATATTCATGAAGAACTATATCGAGACAAGACGCGGAGAGGATCTCTCAGACACAGACAAGCAGTGGGCTGGAATATTTTATCCCTTTCCAAGGATGATCCATTGACTACCACCATGTAACGACGATGTAATATTGAAGCATCAATGATATGATAGAAACTGCGGGACGTCGGACATCATGGTAACGATTGACTACTCAATCAGCCGCAAGGGGGTTAGGGGCGGAACTGGGTTTTCAAGAACTAGGACAATCATTAGAAGCTCAAGGATAACTTAGAAAGTCGCGCTTGAAAGCCGCTTTGAATTTTATGTTTAAAGAAATGAATACGGGTGAAATGTTTAAGGAAGACACTAGATATATATTAGAAGTCCACAAATCGTAGTTAACTAAGTTTGAAGGATCTTACTAGTTTAGCCTGTACTTAAGCAGATGCTTCGCCTAATCCATATCTCCTAAATATGATATCTTGTCTCTGATTGAGCGTTAGTCATGAACGACTTTGCAGGCTATTCAGTTTGCACGGAGTAAAGGACAAAATCATGAAATTAATGAAGGCATTTGAGATAGCATGACTAAGAAACGCGTGCCAATTACTCACCTATCTTCCTAGCTCTCTTTTATGCCTATCAGAGTTATTTAATCACGTATTTATTTGCGTGCAGTGAATCGCCACCCTAACTTACATACTTCGGACAAGCAATCAGATTTTCTTATGTGACTAAAGTAATATTAGCCCCGTACGCGGAAGGATATTCGCAATATCACTAAGCCCAGCACAGAGCTGAGCAAGGAGGTTTTGATGGTTATGAACTCCCTGCAAACTTGAAGTTGGCTAGTCAAGATTGATTGTGATTGGTAGCGAGCACTTACAACCAAGAGAGCCTTCATGGCGCCGTAAATAAGAGTTGTAGTGATGTATTTTCTCGGAGAGTCCCACCAACGCCTTATGCATCTTCGAGTCTGCTTTCCGTGCTTTGTAAGTATGCTGGGCCTGAAGAACATATTCAAGAACAGAGTCGAGACTATTGTGTTTAGAGTCAACGACCCATTGTATCTTCTCTGGGTCTTGCGATAATCCTGCAGAAAACAGCGCTAAGACTTCTTGAAAAATATCGTCCGCTTCATCAGTCCTTGATTAGACAGTCAGTCTTTATATCATTATGGCTCGAATGTTATTTATATCGTACCTTCCCTTTCCGCATACCAAGAGGTAAATGTCCTCATCTCCGCCATCTCTGTCCCCAACCTAAACTATCTCAGACTACTGTTAGAAAGATCGTGAATTGCGACGGTAATGGATCAAATTAAGTTATACTTGGCAATGAGCTGGTTGCCCACCTGCCCTGCGCCTTTACTCGTGATAAGTTCAAAATGTCGAGCCTGCATAGGTACCTAGGTACTATATTGCGCTACTGTCACGTGTGGCGGGCTCACGATAGGCGCTTGATATCATAGAGAGTGCCTCGAGTTGGCCCCAAAAACCCCGTCACCGCTATCACATCTCAACACTTTGATCCTTCCTCGACGTTCGATATCATTAGCACAAATGTTTCCACCCAGACAGCGTCGAAAGACAGCCCGCATAGGACGTTCCCCACTTGGAAATATCGTAGAACCGCCGGCTGCTTCTGCATTATCCAGGCGCAGTTGCAGTCCACCGCGGGACGAGAACCACGTAAGCTCCGGTGAAGAAGATAGTAACCACAAGGAATACCATGATGACGACGGTCGACACAGCAGCGATAACGAAAAATATCCAGACGATTACAACCTTTCAGACAAGGAGGATGCATCTGTAAAGTCAAGTCAACATCCACACAGCCACTTCCTTTTATCCGACACATCGTCCAACGAATCCTCCGATACCGAAGACGAGCCTCAGCCTGAACCAACCAGCCAGGAGAGGTCTGAACGAAACTCAACATTACAGTCGAAATATGCCACGATGAAACAACATACAACCGTACAATTGACCGTTTCGGAAGATCGAAGTTATGACAGTGGATTCGCAAGGCTCAAATTAAAGGCTTTGTCTAACGTCGGCAAAGAGGCTCAAACCAAGACACCGCGACTGGATGAACAGGTACCAACAGAACCGCTAGCAGCATTGGAGTATTATCAAAGGCAGTTGAAGGAACTAGAAGAGAAGAACAAAAAAAGACTCATGATGGCACGACAGGAGGTAGATTCTATAAGAAATAGGGATATGAGTGCGACATCCACCGGGCCTCTTTCGACCGAGAGTGAAAACGGCCCGGAACTAAATCTTGATCTGGGGCCGGCGATCAGTAACTGGACTTCCAGGGAGCAACAACATGATGCGGACGTCAATAAACTTGTCGATCAAGATGCAGCGCTACTCTTATCACCTAAGCTGATCTCAAGGCTCTAAACCTCCAAGACGAATCAACATTAACTATGGAAAATCTGCAGGAGTTTACAAATGAATTTCAAGCGAAGAAGAACGGCAGAGAGATCCGTAACGTGATTACAACTGCAAGACAGTACACCAGGTGGGAACGGAAGCAACCAAAGCAACATGACTTCAAATTGGATTACAAGGTGATGAACGAGATACTCCAAACAACTCGAAAGGTCAACGAATACAATCTAAAGATGGATGGGGGACTTCGTGATGACCAGATAGCCGAGGAGGAAGGGTGGCGACTTGCAAACGCTGAATAATTTTCAACGCGATACACATTCTACATTACAAGATCTTGGGAGGGAAAAAACACGCTCTTTAATGGGACTATAACCTTGTGGTTATCCACGAACACAGCTCGTCAGCCTTTTAAATCATATAGGATCTAGATATTATTATTAATCATTGTGGTGGTAATATACATAAAGCTAATAATACCAATTTCCTTCCAGCTAAAAAGAGTAAGACTCATTACTCTCTTTTCGACCCAAAGTCTATCATAATATACAATATTAGCCTGATATCTATCTTGAAGAACTATACCGAGACAAGACGCGGAAAAAGTCTCTCAGGCACAGACAAGCAGTAAGTTAGGAGATTTATCCCTTTTGAAATCTAATTTCGGGGAAATAATTTCTATACGTCTAGAATATGATTCAAGATATCCAAGATACCTACCTGATCCGAGCGCCTGATTTGAAGACTGGGTTCTCTAGGAGATCATAGAAAGAAAGAACAATCCGTCTTTTTGTAGAATAACTGCGAGCAAAGGCTGCTTATAACTTCTACATGTTATGAAAATATCTACTTAAATAGCTTGAAACCACCTGGGCATGCTGTCTGGAACATTCCATTAGGATCATACTTCTTGCTAACCTCTTGTAGTTTCTGTACATTCTCCTCGTTGTAAGAATGAAGACCATCTTGGTCAAAGAAAGCATAATTCTAATAAATATAAGGAACTAATTGGCCCCTGGCATCAACATTCTGCTCGATCTGTTTCAAGGCCTTCTTCATGAAGCCAATAACCCTTTCGTTATCCTTCTTATCCCTCCAATATGTCAATAACAAAATGTTAACGATAGGGCCGCTGCTGGGATCAAGACCTAGTACATTGCCACCTTTCACATTAGTATTGTCGAGTAGTGATATTACGTATGGTTGTAAGGTGTATGAACATATAAGACCGGCTGCGTCCTTAACCGACTCCAATTCTTCGCATTATATATCACCACCCATGATTAGTGTTTCGATGTTAGTTTTAACAGAAAGATTCATGTAGAGATATTTATTAAGACTGCTATTTAGCTTACTAGGGATCAGGATATATGCTAGATATATGGAACATACCTGATCATGCTCTATCCCGTTCCAGATTATTCCATTACAGCCTGGACAAGCATCTGGATTTTTATGGTGTTTATTTCAGCTCTTTGTGGTTGGATGTGAGTGAAGGGAGCTAGAGCAGGAGGATCTTTGACAAGCTATGTATAATAAAGCTGGTTAAGGCAGATAACATCATCTTTATTATTGAAAACTTGGGCGTAAGTAATGCTAAGTATAAAATATATTTCGACATTAGTATTAGGCGATATAAGCTCTTTTACCAGGGTAGCGATCTAGTCCGGAAAGCTTGGCTTATAATACCACACCATGCCCGCGTACATAGGTCCTTACTTGAACATCTGAAGGTCAAAGTGTGTGACGATGCCTAAGATATCCAGTTAGTCGGGGCAATGCGACTAGGGTTTAATATGGTCTTTTAACAAAAGTCTGGATTAAATAAAGAGAGCGGATTCCATACCAAAGTTGTTTCCACCACCCTGTAACGAAACCCATAGATCTAAGTTCTCTTTGGTGTTGGCATTAATAATTTCGCCCGAGGCCATGATAACCTCAAAGTTGACAACATTATCACATATGAAGTCTTCACAGGTTAAATAGAATAAGAATCCACCTAATCATAGATAAGGATAAGAATTTACTTCAGGTATTACCACTTCATATATCCTTATACAGATAATTAATATATACCTTATGTTGCTAGGCCCCCAATACCACATATTGTTGATTTACCCCCGGTAACACCCAAGCCATAGGGCTCCAGATACTCATAGATAGAACCCCAGAGCTCCCCAGCGGTAATTTGAATATGACCATCCTGGATATCAATGCCCTTTAACGATTGAAGGTTAATTATAATGCCATCCTGGATATTCGCATATCTGGGTAAAGGCTATCATCCGGCCGCTCGAATTGCAAATTAGACCTCGCCGATGAATGGCTGAATTGTCTTAACAAATGCAGCGACCTCCTCCTTCGATCGGGGGAGAAAGATGTAGGCGGGAGATAGATCACTCTTGAATCCTAAAAGGTAGCTGTTGTTTAAGGATTGGTATTCTTCCGCCGCCTCGGGTGTAACGAGATGAGCGTGCGGTAAGGACTGCTTAAAGGCCGAGATGGCCTGATTTAGCTTGGTACTCATGCCGAAGTTGAGTATTAAGACGCGTGGGATAGTCGCTCAATTGAGGAGAGGAGAACATAATCCAACTACTATAGTCCAGGTGAGAGACTTCAAGGTCTCATGTCCAGGATGGTCTACCTAGTAACGTGCAACGCCTAAGTCTTCTAGCGCATCCTAAAATGCGACCCTGCCCCAACGTGTTGGTGTTGAACTACGGCAGTGACACACATGTTGGTGCGGTCTCCTCGGAGTAATTCATCTGTGCCTCATTAGCCTGCAAGATAGCTATTAAGCATCAAGACAGACTGTAATACCAAAGCTAAGCAATCTACGAAGCACTCGTAAAAATTTGTGTCGCGTTCTCATAAGGCTATAAGCAGTGATGATACTGTAATTAAGCAAGGTCTAACGCATTGCCTATCGCAAAGGGGGAAATGGTGGATGGGTAGCTCTGCTATTCAGGGGCCATGGCTTGAAGAGCACTGGCCGGTACTTAGCACCTCTGATACAAGTTAAGGAGTATTTAAGAGATGAGGGAGGTCGAAAACTCCCTTCTAACACCCAATATATACCTACCTATCTATAGCATCTTCTCATGGACGCGATACTCCGTCGGACCCACCATCAACAATGCCATCTTTGGATAGTCTGCCATGAAATCGCATCTTCCCATCATCTTATAGCCCAACCTAAAGTACCACGCGCCTAGGCGCACCTTAAAGGCGTGCTCGAAATGGGTTGGTACCAGTAGATCGAGCTACGCGACGGCGACCCCTGGCCTACCTAACATATCCCGGCACCATTGCTCCCCAAACACAATCAGGTCCCGGCCGAGCCCTATGCCACGTTGCGATATACTGACCGCGAATATGCCTAGCTTAGCGTGTGTATCGCTAAGCTTCTTGATGCTGATACAGCCCATGGGCACGTGTCCGGGCATAGAGCCGGCTACTGAAGAAGCTGCGGGTATGGATGTGATGACTAACTCACCGGCCTTCACGAGCTCCATGATGGCTTTCGCTGAGGTACGTACGTATCTTGGCTTAAAGATACCGGCCTTGGCCTTGTCGTAAGCCGTGTTGATGAGGTTGATGAGAGCCGCGATGAAGACTTTGTCGTCTGTAATAGAGGATGATGGGATCTTAATTGTTACTTTTTGTTTTATCTTTTGTTCCTCTTTAGTTGGTTTTGTAAATGATTTATCAATGATAGGTGCCGTGGGTACTGTAAAGGTGATGATAGCAGCGGCAACCTGGTCTGGGACAACATGACTGAGAGATGTATCATGTTCGGCCATTTTTTCAGAATATAATTTCCATATAAAATGTCGAGCTGAGGACAGTGATGTATGTGGCTGGCCTCCGAACCCTATAACGGAAAGTCTGAAGAGAGGTTTAATAATTAACCCTTATTACCCAATATCTTCGGTGAAGACTAATCAGGTAGAATATATCAAAAGGCGACACGAGTATAAGTAGTATAACATCGTAGGATTATGACTCCTACCCTACCCTACCTACTGAAATGCTGCCCTAACCTCTCTATAGCGCATAAGTCGTCGGTCTCGATCGTGGCGCTAAGCACACTACAAGTATAGCCCTCGAATGTCGATCGCCCCATCCTACTAATGAGTCACGACGCTTAACCTGACCCACGTACCATACAGACCGAGTTACTCAAAACTTCAATAAACAAAACATAATCATAGCGCCGCGACGATTCCCAAGAAGCCAGCTGCCACAGCGGCGCCGGCATATGCGAACTCAGTCTTGCGGGGTGGCGCAGCATTGGCCATCGTAGCCATCGTAGATGTCGGGATAGCAGTCGACGTCGGCTCCGGACCAGTACCCGTGACGGTTGCTGTACTACTTAGGCTGGTTGAAGAGAGGCAGACGGGAATATCCATAGTCAAATAAGAAGCCAGGGAGGTACAAAAAGCTAGCGCGCTCTGCAGCTCGGCGCGGTGTAAGGTATACCAGTCCTTCAGCTCAGAGATATAGAAGCTGAACTGCAAAGCAGCGGAGGGGTCGTCGCCGAAGGCGATATCCGTAGCACAGGCATCGAATAATAAGCTCTTCGTTAATAGGGAGGGCGGTGGCATGGGAAGTCCTGAGTAGATCGGATTTGCTGCGTTCAGTGCGCTTACGCATGTGTCGTTGTTGTCAAACACTTCAGGCCGTTTCTGGATAAAGGTATCGTGTTTCGCTGATACGGCTGCTACCAAGGCAGCTGTGAGAATTATCCAATCGCGCATGACCGCTAGCATGACCTGATCGAAATAGGCAGTTGGTATGATATTTGCATCATCGACACCGAGGAAAGAGAACTCCAGAGATAATAGTGTGAATGTGAATAAGAGAAGGCCCTTTTGTGCGTGTTACTGGCCATCCTGCTTCCTTTTCAATCTAGTTGCTTCGTCCTTCCAATATGCCACGAGGCGACAAACCCCACAGCCAGCGTAGCAGATCTGATAAATATCCCTGTCTAAAAATAGACCAGCCCCTGGCTCTCACTTTTTACCCCTGACCGATGGAATATGATGCGGAAAATTATCGACCAATGAAGCAAAAGCCTACCAGTACATTATGTACCAATATATATTCTCAGAATTTCGTTAACATTACTGGCTTAGATCTTTCACTTGGATTCTTCGAAGGGTTGGATCGGATGCAGCACTTTGAACGAACACCACACATACATCACTCACAAATATGATGTTCTAGAACGAAGGTAGCTATGCCGCCAAAGAATGACCAATTTGAATTTGAAAATATGTAGCTTTTCGTAAAAATATAAAAGTTAGGTATCATCAACAAGAACTCGTGCTTGCATTAAAGGTATCCAATCCATCCATTACCGACCTCGGCTCATCTTATCCCATCTCATCATCCACCCATCCATACCTGGTATCTTGCTTCCCTCCCCCCAACGTAAACCAACCCCGGTTCTTTCAATCCGACTCATCAAAGAAACTCGCCGTCCTCTTCAAAATTGACAAGTCAATAAGCCCCATCACGCGCCCGTCGAGCCGCCTCACATTCTCATCCCAGTACCAATAAACACCACACGCTCCCGCCGCCACGATAATCTGCGTGACGCCCATCCCCAGCGCGGCCGCCCGCAGGCCGTCCCACATGAACACGGCGTTCGGCAAGCCGAGGATAAACGCGCCGGCCACTAAGTTCCGCAGGCACGTCAGCCCGGCGTGCATATCCGCCGCGTTGCGCAGGCCGGCCGTCAGGTTCGCCGAGGTGAAAGCCGTGGACCGCTGGATCACCGGCGCGACGGTGGCGTCGAGGACCAGGGACCCGGCGGCGAGCAGACCGATGAGGAACGAGG
>JAOXNQ010000004.1:981408-1000422 GCA_028571165.1 Hypoxylon perforatum | reverse complement strand
TTCCGTATAGGCACCCTTATAAGGACTATAGGGACCTTATAGGGACCTTTAAGGACTTTATTATCAGCGCATAACAAGGAGCAAGGTAAGGCACACGGAGCAAGAGCAAGAGGAAGAGCAAGAGGAAGAGGAAGAGCAAGAGGAAGAGCAAGAGGAAGAGCAAGAGGAAGAGTAAGAGGAAGAGTAAGAGGAAGAGCAAGAGTAGAGGGAGCAGGCCGCGGTGGCGGAGGGCCCTGCCGCGCGAGCCAAAAGACCTTAGGTAAAAGGTAAAAGGACAGTAGGTAAAAGGTAAAAGGATAATATTAAAGTAATCCTTATAAGAATAAAGGCACCTGGCGCCCTTAAGTCTCCTAAACTCGGGTGTTATTTGGTGACTCCCGGAGGGGGGCGCCCTCAAGTCTGCATCTTCCCAAGAGATAAGATCTGACATGATCTGGAGATACCTAAAAGGGGTGTCCTGTTCCTAAAATCTCAAGGGCGATTGGTTGCGCCGAGTCTTGGATCTACAGGGGCCTTTTAGTGGGTCCGTAGGCCGAGTTCAGTGAAAAAAGCTTTCCCGATAGTCTAGGCGCTCGGGCCAATTGGACAGGAAAATTCCGCCCCACACCCGATAGCTGAAGGGACCAGAAAAAAATTATCGATTGGCGACTTCAGAAGAACAAAGCAATCACACATACAATTCCTATACCACAATGACTTCTTCTAGGGCAGTAACCTTACGCAGTGAGACTGCGGTCTCTCTCGTAGACCCTGATCAGGTTTGTCTCTCTTCCAATCCATACTGAAACCATGTCTAACCTGTTTTCTAGACTTTAAAGGCTTCGAAAGCGCTGCTGGCGCACATGAAGAAAGCCTCCAAAGAGAAAGCTGCCAACTCCGAGAAGAAAAACCTTCTAGCCGACCCCGAAGATGAGGAAGGAATTAAGGAGTTACCAATCTGGCTTACCCTCACAACTAAGCGCCATATCACCGATTCTCGAAGTCTCAAGCCTTCCAAGATTGTCCTGCCGAACCCTCTTAACACCGACTCTGAGACTACCATCTGTCTGCTCACCGCCGAGCCCCAGCGCGCCTATAAGAACCTAGTTGCGTCCGATGAGTTCCCAGAAGAGTTGCGCAAGCGGGTCACGCGAGTCATCGACATCGCCAAGCTCAAGGCCAAGTTCAAGTCCTACGAGTCGCAGCGCAAGCTCTTTGCCGAACATGATGTTTTCCTTGGAGACAGCAGGATTATAAATCGACTCCCTGGTGTCCTCGGAAAGACCTTTTACAAGACTACTGCGAAGCGACCTATCCCGGTTGAAATACAGGCCCGCGTGCCCAAGATCGACGGAAAGAGAGTGAAGCGCACGAAGAATGCCGAGACTGTGAACGCCTGCACGTCAGTTCAGTTGGCGGGCGAGATCGAGAGAGCCGTTGGCGCTGCGCTTGTCAACCTTTCGCCTACGGTCAATACCGCTATCCGCGTCGGACTCGCTGGCTGGACGGCCGAGCAGATTGCACAGAACGTCGATGTGGTAGCCAAGGCTCTAGTAGAGAAATTCGTGCCTGGAAAATGGAAGAACGTCAAGAGTATCTACATCAAGGGCCCCGAGACGATTGCCCTGCCCGTCTGGCTGACGGATGAGCTGTGGCTCGAGCAAAAGGATATTGTAGCCGACGAGTCAGAGGAGGCCAAGGCTATTCGCGGTGAGAAGGCAAACATTGGAAAGAAGCGGAAGTCTCTCGAGGCCCAGCCGGAAGAAGCTGAGCCTGTGGCGAAGAAGGCGAAGAAGGCTAAGGCTCCTAAACAACTGCCTGAGAGCGATGACACGAAACTCGACAAGGAGATTGCGGACCGCAAGGCCGCGCTGAAGAAGCAGAAGAAGGCGGCCAAGAAGGCTTTGGAGGTTTAGAGACACTAATTAGGCCCACTGCCGTATATACGTGTTACAATAGGAGTCGGGGTCTAGTAGCATAGGCAGGCATAAATAACGATTTCACGGCGTACGGTTTGGAACTGGAATAAAAGTTTGTTAAGAACCCTGCATGAAAACAATGACCCATTGATTAACCCTGCGTGCCTCGTTCGTTACACTCCATATATTACACATTAGCATCGCACGCCTAGTGATTATAGCTCACTTGGTCCCTGATCATCCTTAGTGGCGGTCTTCTTAAGAGGTCCGAAAAATTCTGTAAACGCGTTCTCCAGGACGTCATCCGACAACTGCATGTGTTCACCAGGGGTAGTCTTAAACTTCAAGCCACCCTTTCTGTCGAGAGCCCTCAGGCCAATCCAGTCTTCGGAGTATATCGGTCGTGCCCGCAGCGGCGTGCTCTCCGTGCCGTTAACCTCTTCGAACCAAGCCGTCTCCTTGGGGATCACCGTGGTGTCGTCTTCGAAGAGGTACAGCACAAAGTTCTCGAGGTCGGCGATGTTCTTCGCGTACGTCTTGTTCTTCAGCAGGCGCTCGTTGTTGATGTCGGCGAGGAAGTTGGAGTACTCGAGGTAGCTGTCGAGGTCCTGCGGGTCGCGGAAGTACTGGGCGGGCACCAGCCGGCTCTGCACCCACGAGCTCCACGTGTTGCCGTGCAGCAGGGCCATGGCGCCCTTGCACAGCCAGTCGGCCGCCGAGCACGCCTTGTAGTCGACGATGCCGTTGTGCTGGCTGCCGAAGGTCACCAGGCTGCGCACCGGCGGGAAGTTGCAGCGCTCGACGTAGCCCCGCAGGAACTGGCCGCCCTGGCTGAAACCGATAGCATCGACAGCCGGCGCCGTCGAAAGGATCGGGTGCGCGGCGAGGTCGGCGCACACCTTCTCGAGCTGCTGCGTCACGTTGCCGTAGAAGGTCGCGGTTCGGTCGTTCGAGGCGCTCTCGTCGAGGCGCACGTAGTAGACAAAGGTGCCCGGGTTGACCTTCTCGGCCAGCTCGCCTACGGACTGGAGACCCTCCGCTGAGAAGGTATCGCCGAGGCCGTGCCAGATCACGACGGGTAGAGGTGTGTCGTCTACATCGTCGGAGCTCGAGGAGATGGGTATCTGGGTGGTGGGGCTTGCGAGGACCGAGCCGAGGCTGCTGGCCAAGGTGAGGTATGTTGGTAGACACCGTAGTATGGCCATCTTGACAGTAAAGACGCGTAACTCTCGCAGATCTAGAATATAGCCCAGTGTCGTGTCCTCGGCCTAGAGATGATTTGATGAAATGTAGATGGAGTGATGGAGAACAAAAGGATGAAGGGCGAGTAGAAGTTGGCTGCGCCACCCTCAAGACCAGATAGGCTGGTAGGCTGACTTTCTGACCCGGCTGCCAAGCTTTCTATTGGCTGAAGCTTATTACCCCGTCATGCGACCAGTTGGTGAAGCAAAACACGACGTTACGGGGCTCATGCGGCTTAAGAGACGTCGACGATGGCCTCACAACATGCTAAGCCGCGTCCAAGGCAACCAAGCCGGTAACTACCCTCCCGGCATTCAGCACAGAGAGTAGCAATCCCCCAAAGCTGGCCCTATCCGCTCTTTTCTGGTTCTTCCAAACCACAACCTTCCCTTTGCCCTCTATTTTTCTTTTTTCTTTCATTTTCTTTCATTTTCAGAGCATTGGCAAAACTCACGATTGCCAACCCACATTCATTTGCAGTGGTTATTCAACCGCATTTCCGTCGCTCATTTTCTTTGCACTTTTCGTTCGTTGGCTGGATTTTGGTGATCGGGTTGGTCCAATCGGTGATATCGGCATATCGGCAGTGAGATAACGCACAATGGTCCGTGCACGTGCCCGCGCCCGCGCTAGCGGCCAAATGCATCCGGGACTAGCCGTCCAGCCCGTCTCAGCTGCAGCCTGGACAAACATTCCCCTTGGAGAGATCCGTCAGCCCTCGGATCGGATCAACTATCAGCCAGCTCAGCCTCGACGTGGCTATCGCGCCAATCGTGCCTATGTTAAGATGGATCCAGCCACACCTAAAAAGCTCACGAGCTTTGGAGACGAGAACGCGCTCTCGGGCCAGCATCGATCGCTCCACAGCTCTGAAGCTGCGGCTCGCCCCGCCGATTCTTGGGATACGTACATCACTGACCCCGAACTTGACGTACTGAAGTCACCCTCTCTTCCCAAGAACTTCGTACCTCCTTCTACGGCGGCTACCCCTTCACCTGCTTCAATTCGTACTCGTACTCGGCCTGCTTCTGACTTCTCGACTCCAATTCGTCGACTTAAGAAGAGCACCGACTTGCTTGACGACAGCAAGCAGCAGCCTTCTAACCTGCACGAAGCTCGTAGTCCCTTCGTTCTCACCGATTTGGGTTCTGACCCCTTCACCGACTCTGCTAGCGAGTCTTGCGCTTCAGACGACTCTGACGCGACCGTTACACCTGTCTCTTTCTCGTCGAGTGTAACTGCCCATAACGTCCAATCCTTGTTGGGAACCCCGGAGGCCAGAAAGCTCAAGGACCTTTTGTCGCGACAGCCAGCTGCTCGCCAGCTTATTCCCGGTCTAGTCTCAGCCCAGCTAGACTTCCTAGAAGACTCGGATCCGTACGTCAGTGACGAAGAGCCTTGCATTCCGGAAGCGTACGCTGAGATGGCACCGAACTTTGCCGCAAAGAACGGCGCAGCCGAGTCCCAAGTTGTTTCTGCTGGCCCGCACCTGGGAACTATTAAAGTCGGCCGCCAGTTTATTCTCGAGTCAGCCATCCGCCGCACGCTCGAGGATAAGCGCCTGGATGCTGCCAGAGAGGCTAACTACCGCCTGCAAGGTGTTCAGGTGATTGAGACTACTCGTGAAGCTCTTCTTCTGTAAGCCGCACTGGTTCTGCTTTTTAATTGATTGCGATCCTAATTATTTACTTCTAGGCCGGTCAAGACATTCAATGCCGCATGCTCCTTCTACCATCGATTCCGTCTTGAGCACCCGACTCCGGACTACAACCACACCGAAGCTGCTCTAGCTTCCCTATTCGTGGCATGTAAGGTCGAGGACACGTTGAAGAAGTCGCGCGAGATCTTGTGCGCTCATCATAACCTCAAGAACCCCGACCACCAGACCACTCAGGATGACAAGGTAAGTCGCGATATCATACAAATCATACCATCCCTAGAAGCTAACTCTAGATATAGATCTTTGACGCGCCTTCTAAGACGATCATCGGGCTTGAGCGATTTATAGTCGAAGCGATCAACTTCGACTTCCGTGTGCGCTACCCTCAGAAGGTTCTTGCTAAGATCATTAAGAAAGTCTTGGGACGCAATGGGATTGTCTCGTCATTCTTTGTGGTTGCCTTCAAGATGTCGATCGACATGTACAAGACCTTCGCGCCCCTAAAGCACTCGTCGGTCACCTGCGCTATCGTGATTGCGCAGCTCACTTCGTCGATCACCGACACAGCCGTTGAGGAATTTCAAGCTCTCGACCCGCGTGATTGGCACACTGACGAGCAGTCGGTCACTGAGGTGATGCTCGACCTCCTGGATCTCTACACCCAGCATGGTAAGGCCACTAAGGTTGGTCCTATGTATGACCTACAGGACTTCATCGACATCCAGATTACGGTTAATCGCCAAATGGATCGTTCTGCTCTTCCCCGGTACACCAAGCAGTGCCGAGACTGCGATGCTGTTCCGTCGGCCCTCACGCCGTCAACGGGCTCGCCCACTTCCCTCAATACGCCTTCAGCTACCGGAACCAGCAACGCTAAGCGCGGTCCCAAGGCCCAAGAAGCAGGCACGACGCGATTCGTGTTCGATGCCGAGCAAGCGGCCAGCGAGAGACAGGCGTACGACGAGTACACCAAGGACAGCTGGGAGGAGTGGGAAGAAGAGGTTGAGGAGCCTGTCGCGGACCGCCGCGACGACCGACGCCACGAGCCCCGCGGCCCTAGAGGACCCCGCGGTCACGGCCATGGGCGCGGTCACGGTCGAGGTGGCTTCGATCCCGGCTGGACCCCTCGCAACCGCCACGAGCGCCGCCGTCGCGGTGGAGGCTTCTACTAATTTTCTAATAACGTCAGAGTTTACCTCATCAAGTTTTCCTTCCTCTGCATTGCAGACGGGACTACGATAAAGTCTTGGCTCACACACACATACGAAAGGGAACACGGTGAAAATCGAAAATGAGATGAAAAAAGGTTAACAGGCAGGTTGGGTTTTACTGATTGCTATTGCATAAGTCGGTGTAACGGAAAATGATACCCCCTTCTGGAGTTGTATGCAGGCGTTGTTTTTGCACAAGAACTCGTGAGATGAGTTCTTATTCTGATTCCCCCCCCTTCCCCTTTTGTTACGCAATCCACGCGTTGGATTTGCCGCATCGAGGTTGTTGAGGATACGAGTTGAATTGAGTCGAGTCGTCGTTGGACAGGCTTGGGGACTTGGCCCCTTTTCTCATCTCCGTGGATTGGAGGCCGGTCTGCCGTGTTGTTGTCGATAGTCACTATGATGGCGAGCCTCGCGAGGTATATTCTTGTACTCTAGTTTCAAGTGCCGCGTTGCTAGCCTCGCGGTGGAATAATTCAACTTCGTGGATGTTTGTTTTATTCTTCGTTTTCATGCGTGTGATTTGTACTAGATGATTGAATGCCCCTAAGGCTTACGCTACGACCTGTGAATGGGGCTATGGGCGGTGCAACGCGGGTTATCTAGTAACAATTTTACCCATTGAAAGGAGAGTGTATCTGATTGGTCTCGACTGTGAATGCTCTGGTCAAGAATTGTATACAAAATATTTAGCTACACTGTTAAGAGATATAATACTGTACCCAAAATCTCCATTGACCAGACATTCTCCCCACAGTTCCAACTCGATCGAATAATCCTCAGGGTTTTAAGAGCTTCATAACTACCATGAAGTTACGATCAGAACGTGAACAATTGTAAGATGGCTGAGTTCGGATCCGTCTCCAATCACTAAAGCTAAAGCTAATGGCATGTCTAACTCTCTTTCCGCTCTCTTTCCGTACACATATCAGTTATCTTCTGACTTATTACAGCCAGTAGCCGATTGATAAATTGATGGTATTGATGTTATAGAAGGTAAAATCTAGCTAGACGGTCTAACTGACTGTAAAGCACTAGGTCACTTACAACCCCGCCATAGCCTACCTAGCTCAGTACATGACAGTTATCTTTCAACTTGGAGCTTTTTCACGGCTGTCAATTCTTTTCTTGAATTTTCTGGCTGGAATTTCCAGTAGCTTGGTTAATGTTTCCCCTCGGTCACATCGTCATTTTTCCTACGTCGCCATGTTTGCATCCTAGAAGTGTGAAGCTAGAAGTTCGTCGCTAGAGTCCCGCTCTTACGCTTCAAAAATGTTAGGCCAATTCAGCATGTTACGTGCTTAAATATATATTTATAACTTTCTAGGAAGAGAGTTGAAGTGATATAAAGATAACAGGAGTACAAGTTATGTAACATTATTGCGAATCTTCTGTCCTTTCCCGAAGATTTATGTATTGGTAGCTTCGAGTTCCGATCGGCGACGCTGAAACCAGCGAGGATAGAGGCGACAACGGGGCGAATCACGATGGTATCAACTCTTACGGTTCTCTATTCGTACTTTTGTTAATTAAGATTATTTTTCATCAATAGTAAACACATTAATCGTAAACACCTACTCTAGCATATAGCATTCCACCTTCAAGCGAGGCTAAGTCGTCTAGCTCGGGAACTGACTCAATGGGAATGAGAATGTGAGTATTACGACGACGGAAAAGTCGGATAAAAAAGCCAAGAACTGGAGGGCACATTATAAGAAGACTGATGATGCCTACAATTGTCTCATCTGATAGTGTCATTATAGAGAAAATAGCATCACGGAGTAAGATATACAGGAGCGGAAGCAGGACTCATACGCTTCTTTTATAGTACTTACCTCAACTCTCATTCGAAATAATACTGAGAAGAATGCAAAGCTGTAACTGACGACGGAATTCCTTGGCGTGGCTTGCATTGCAGGCCAACTAGATTTTGGACAAGCTTTTGGACAAGCTTTTGGACAAAATTTTGGACAAGAGAAAATTGGACGTGGCTTTAGATGAGCCTGGCACAGCCCACTATCCCAAATATCAACTAGACCGCATTGAGTTATATGTGCGGTGCACCTACAAACCTATAAGGTACCCAGTATCACCCTAGTTTCATTGGACGCCATCGTGCACTCCATTATGCAATTTCACTTGAACGCTGTAAAGATCGCGGCGTAGTCATTGAGCAGTGGGCGGGCTGTGTCTGAGTTGATCGCGAAGCGGACTGGATTATACAGGTCAGAGCCGGCACTACATCTACGACCTAGCAGAAGCGAGTGTTCCAGAGAAATAACTTGGGTTCCTATTAGCACTCTCTGCAACCCCAAGACTATTTAATTTGACATTGATAACTTACGTACGGCATTAGGGCTATACAATATCCTAATTAGGTATGTAAGATAATAGCGTACGCAAGTCCTACGCCACCTATATCATGTAGGTATCCTAATTGTGTAACCACACATGAAATGTAGGTACTGATTACCTGGTTCTTTCGATCAGGCTCTGATTGTGGGATATAAATCAGTACCTCCCCCCCGCGGCGTTTTAGTAGAAAAAGTCGTTTCTAAGCCTCATGGTCTGCTCTATCTCCTTGATAGCGTCCCCCTCAACTCGCTGTATTTCTTCTCCACAATGCCACCTATGAGACATCTTCCTCAGCATCTTGATAATCAAATATGGGAACAAAGCGAGCCCACAATACGGCACCTCTACCAGACGGAAAGGAGGACGATCAAGCAGGTGAAGGAGATAATGGAGGCTGAGCACGGATTTCCCACAACCCCGTTAGTGTTTCACTATATTTCCTTTCTGGGGTATCATACTGATAGTGTAGCCTCTCAATTTATAAGACGAAGCTTCGAAATGTGTTAGGCTTGCGTAAGAAGCTGAAGAAAACTGACTGGCCTGCAATCTACCAACATTGTCAAAACCGGCAGGATAAAGATACTGGTATCTATCTCAATGGATCTCGGATTCCATGGGATAAGGCTTGGAAGGAAATCAGAAGGTCTGGTGCACGATCCGTGAGCAGAGGTAATTTACATCATAATTTTGTTAGCTCATTACGTGTAATCGCATACCGCCAGGCGTTTTCTGAGAAGTTCACATGGCTAATTCCTTAAGTTAGAGCTGGATATTACTCTCCCAGAAGGCGTTGCTATAAGAACGCCGTCGCCTATACAACCTTTTCCATTCCCCCCTCCCCAGAATGACGAAAGACAGCTACGAGGACGTATTCCCCCGTCGCCAGGCTCTTCGCTCCAAGAGCTATGTGTTCGGCCATTACACGAACCCCTTACTCTAAGCCAACGGGTCATGGTCCATCAGCCTCAGGGTCACCGATATGCTTCCATCCTGACTGATGTCCCCCCACAAGAAATCACGGTAGCGGAGTTCCTCAAGGAAGCTTCGATTAGATTTACTGTTGCACTTAGCGATATTCCGTGGAACACGTTTAAAAGTCGGATGTTCTGTTAGTAGCTACCTAGATACTTGACTGTGGACATAGGACTAATGCAATTGCCAGCTGCTGGTTTCCCTACCCTGCAGGTCAATGTAAACCTACACGAGGACTGGAAAATCGCATTCTCCTCAGCCGACCTCCATCTCCTGTACCCAGGTCCTGCGTCTTCCTCTCCCGCAGTGAATTTCGATTGTTTTTATTTTCTGGCTCATGCTATTCGTCTGGCCTCTAACACCATAATGATGCCTAAGGAATATTTTTATGGAAATCAGTGTCCTAATGTCTTTAGGATTTTACTGGAACGTGTTCCTAATTCGGTTCTGGTTGGATTATTCGAAATCAATCATCCTACCGTCAGAGCTACATGGGAATCCGTGGTGCATTGCGCCGGATTCTTCGCCTATCGTGATAGCTTCAATTTTCTGATCAGTGTTGGACTTCAACAAAGTGGGTGGGTTGTGCCTAGAGGCACTTCGTATCTTGGCTTTGCCGTACGCATGAGAGCGTTCGATATTGTCCGAGGTCTGCTAAATGGCGGAGCTCGCGCTGATGGAGACATTGGGATTGATGAAGTTCCCCCTCTAGTCGAAGCGGCGGCTATAGGAGATTTCGAATGCTTGAAGCTGCTTTTGGCAAAATGCGACTTAAACCGGATTGTATCCCATGGCCAGGCCTTTCCCAAGGAAACTCCCTTCAGCATATTTATCTCATCCACGATATTGAGATTAGTATGCAACGGCGCACTCAATATAATGTTAGAAAGCGGCGCTAACGTTGATTCGATGGTCGAGCTGTCAAGCAATGAGTTTGATTTTTGGGAGCTCTATAAGCTTAAAAATATTCCCATGGAGCGGCGCCCTACATTCATGGAGTACATCTACTATAAAAACGTGGATGTTTTCCGTGAGATGGTTCCATATAGCACTCGAAGAGTGAAGTGTGTGACTCGATCAGGTATTTGGCTCTCAGCGCAACAAGGCCAGAAAGTCCTGAACGAATACATAATATCACGATCATCAGACACTAGCTTCGACATAATGGAGTTCCTAGAATTAGTTCTTACCGAACAGTTCGTGGTGCGCCGCGGTTCTATGGATACGAAGGTGATCCAAGGACTTATCGAATTCGGGGTGGATCCAAAACGTGCCCCATTCCCGAGGAAGACCAACTACTTGCTCTGCCGCCTGGTACACAAGGTACCCTTTCTGGAAAATGAAGACTTCCTTGTTGTTCTGAAATCGCTTCTTCGTTCCGGCATTGTCATCGACAATGATGTGTTAGAGGCTAGCGTTGAAAAAGAAGGGATTAGTACCTTGCTAATTCTGTCACAACATGGGGCAGATATAGGCCACCACGGCGGAGAAGCGTTGTCAAAGGCCGCTTGGCTCGATAACTACGAAGCCGTGTCGTGGCTATTAGATGCCGGCGTAGATATTAACGCTGCGGTTCAAGGGGGCACTTCCGGGGGCTTTCAACTATGGAGTGTCATTGCTTTAGCAAGCAATACCCGAGATTACATGCGGGAATGGCAGGGTTCCCAGCAATATCGTTCAGCAAGCTCCGCAATGCTCAAATACTTGATCGCCCGAGGAGCAGAGTTGAAGAATAGTCCAGAAGATCCAAATTCATTTATCTTCTTGTGCTGTTTTCTCTCTACAACAAAATATGATGGACTCATGTTTGATAAAATGAAGTTATTCCTGTCCCTGAAATTAGGTAAACACAATTTCTTGGGCCTCGGGTGTCTATTAGAGGCCTGCCTCCGCATACATTTCAATTTGGAAGAGGAGGAGAAAAGGATAAGGCTAGCAACGTTTGAACTGCTCCTTGAGAGCGGCGTGCCGGTTATAAGTAGCCGTGTGCTACCATCTCTCATTTTCTACGAAGGCCCGCATGAAACGATTCGGAAGCTCATAGAAGGTGCGATTGACATCGACATATACTCGGGTGGGGATGATGGAATGTCATATACTCCTGTCCAGGCCGCAGCCTATCGAGGTTACTATGATTTAGTCATGGAATTAGTAGCGAAGGGCGCTGATATTAACAAACCCGCAGCTGGAGTACAGGGAAGAACGGCCCTCCAGGCTGTTTGTCGGCGGATTACGAAGACAGTTGACGAGAGGACGAAGAAAATGGAGCTTATAAAGTTCTTGATTGAAAAAGGAGCGGAAGTGAATGCGCCTGCAACACCATGTCGGGGACTCACCGCACTTCAATGTGCTGCTATAGTTGGGGACATTGAGGTAGCTCTTCTACTAATTCATTATGGAGCTGACCCGAACGCCCCACCAGCTGCGAAAAATGGCGGAAGCTGTGCACTAGACGGGGCTGCATTGAACGGAAGACTTGATATGGTTCAGTTTTTGTTGAATGTCGGGGCCCTTAGTCACGATAGGGGGCACACTGGATATGAAGGAGCAATCCATTACGCGGAGATACGCAAGCATTTTGCTGTTGCAAATCTAATACGAGAGTTTGCAGCGAACGAGGCAAAGATCTTCGGAGGGAGCCTTGCGATGTCCTTTTATGAACCTTATGATGATGTTGTAGCGGGATACATAGAATAGGCGTTGTTGGTTTAAGAGTGTATCTTCCACGAATATTGAAAGAAGACCATCATGAGTACATACAGCGTTGTTATGCTCTAAGGTAAACATTAGGTACTTACTTACATTGAAACCTAACAATTAGTGAGGCCTCAAATTTGAGCCAACGTGAATAATACAACTGCAATAAGTTATCGAAGCTGAAACTCGGGACTTATAGTATATTCGACATTTAATCTTTCCAAGCCCATCTTCTCCCAATAATCTTGACGACGTAGACCAGCCCAAGCAACACCGGCACCTCAATAAGGGGTCCAACAGCCGATGCTAGAGCCTGATCGCTATTAGGACCGTAAGTCGCGATAGCCACAGAGATAGCAAGCTCGAAGTTATTGCTGGCAGCAGTGAAGCTCTGAGTAGCGCCGAGCGCGTACCCGAAGCCGCACCGGCGCGTGGCCCATAGGGTTAGGAAGAAGATAACGATGAAATATATGACCAAAGGCACAGCGACGCGCACGACCGACACGATCTGGTGGACGACCTGGCGGCCCTGGTACGCGAAGAGGACGAGGATCGTGTACAGCAGGCCGACCAGGGACCAGGGCGCCGCGAACCTGAGAAACACGCGGTCGTACCACTGTGGGCCGGCAATGGCGCGCAGCGCAAAACGCGACAGCATGGCTGCGCCGAGCGGGATGCCGAGAAAGGTGCCGACGCTGGTAGCGACGACCTCGTACGAGATGTCCAGCGGCCCCGATTCCCGGCTGATCACGCGGATGAAGAGGACGGCTAGCGGGGCGAAGAGCACCATCTGGAGGATTGAGTTGACGGCCACGAGAATAGCGCAGTACTCATTGTCGCCGCCGGCGAGGCCTGTCCAGATGAGAACCTGTGATCATAATAAGTATATGCTGTCTACTCGTCTTGCGTAAATTGATCAAGATGCTTTACCATTGCGATACATCTACCTAGGCCTACGAGGATCAAGCCGGTGCGAAGCTCTGGTTGATCTGGCAGACATGCCCACGCAAGGCCGAGCTGTGGGTAAGGGCCTGTCAGTCGAAGTCTTGAGGCAACAGGCGGGTAATGCATTTCGGAATGCCACGAACCATGAGGAAAGGAGCCACAATCCAGTTCATGAAGACGCTGAATGCAATCTGTTTCCAGATACCGCGATGCGCGAATATCTCATGCAAGACCTCATAACGAACCTTGCATAGGATAGGGTACATCATCACGAGTAGCCCGACAGCTAAGACGAGTCGCCGGTCAGCTTCCGCTAACGGATCCTGAGAGTAGGAGGAGGGGCCCACCTATCGGCACCGAGACCCCGACGAACTGGCCCTTCTCCAAGGCGGCAGCGGTCCCCGGCACGAAGTTGCCTAGAATAATGCCGATGGCCATAGCGAGGAATATCCAGACGGCGAGAAATCGATCTAGCCAGCCGAGCGACTTGAAAGCCGACTGCTTCAGCGCAGCTGCGGCGGTGGCGGATTGGTCCTCGACATCCTGAGCTTTCGCTTTCTCACTGTCGCCGTTTGACGCGGGGCCAACATGGACTTGCTCCGGGCTAGAAAGATTGGCATCAACCTTGATTTTCTTTTCCATGATGGCCAACCTAGATACGCAGGGGCTAAAACATTTGCTGGTCTATGTGTTAAGTATTTCCGACCGACTCGAGTCTGAGCAGAATTTTGCGACGTTGACGTAGCAGGCAGCCGAGCGGACGAACCCGCAAGATAGTGGAGCAGGCAGCGGCAAAAAATACCACCTTTCTAGCTCCTTTTCAACCACCCTTCTCATAGGTAATTGTATGATTGACTTTTCTTTTAAATGTTATGCCAGCCTACGACGTGCACGTCGAAGTAAATCCTAAAAAAATGCCATGGTGCATACACTCAAATGACCTCATTATATTATGGGATAGGTATGGGATAGGTATGGGATGTAGCCGGTGCGTATTAACCTATGCGGTTTCGCCCGCCGTTGACTTCAATGGTCAGTGATCACTAGGCAAGTTGGAAATTGAGCTGTGTCTGATTCCTTATAGAACCGTGAGAGCTTTTATGAGTCCATTTCCGATCGGATTTTAGCATTTTGCAGGGTGTGAGTCCTGCATACAGCGATATTTTCGGCCAATTTCAGCCTGGCCCCCAAGCTGTCACATTTTGAAATGCAGCCGAACATGGTCTGACACATGCGAATGATCACCTGGATGATAGATCATCCGGCGCACGAGCCTTATTGCCCCGCTTCCCGGTAAGAGGCGACGACAGCCATCTTTGATCTCAGCAAACCTCATGCGAGATGGACACCTCAGCTAGCCTCATTGCCATTCTCCAACTGACATGGAAAGTGGTACAGTACATCCAAGACGTCAAAGACGGAGGAAAAGAGCGAATTGACCTGACAAGCGAGGTTCTCAGCATCTACGAAATCTTACTGACCTTGGAAGATGACATTGGTTCGAACGATCTGGGAGAGGACAGTGCTTGGTCGCGTCCCATCAAATCCTTGTTCGAGCATGGCGGCACCATTGACCAGGTGAAAGCAGTGCTGGAGGAACTCACAGCCAAAATTGTACTGCCTCATAAGACACTCGATGCCGTTGGGAAGAAATTGAAGTGGCCATTCGAAAAGTCCGATGTAAAGCGGCTGCTGGACCGCCTGCGATCCTCCAAAACCACCATCACTGTGGCCCTTACAAGAGCTCATTTGAAGGTTGGCCTCGACAGTAATGCTGACATCAAGTATCTACGACATGTGCTCAAGACAGCCGAGCTCGAGACAGTTTTGAAATGGATCTCAATCCTGGACTTTAGAGAGTCGCAGAGGGCAGGCACAAAGCAACGTCTTCCTAGCACCGGAGTGTGGTTTCTCAATAACACCCAGGTGCGAGGATGGTCGATGTGTAGAACCAAAGCGCTCTGGTGTCATGGCCTGCCGGGAGTGGGCAAAACAGTCCTGGCTTCTACCATTTTTCAGCAACTCCAAGAGCAGTATCATGACGAGAATGTCGCCATTCTGGTAGCTTATTGCTCTTTCGACGACGAGAACACGCACTCGACATATAATATACTGTCGAGTTTCATTCGACAGGTTGTGGAAAGGAGAGGAGAGATGTCGAGTGCCATCAAGAACATGTATGTGGCATACTCTCAAGACCACACACAATCTCGACCAAACTTGGCTCAATTGACCAACTTGTTATCCGACGAACTTGGGACGTTTGAGAAGACATTCATAATTATCGATGGCCTTGACGAGATTCCAAGCGACAAGCAAAAAACCAAGCTCCTCCAGACCATGGAATCTTTAAACCCGCTCCCACAGTTAATGGTCACATCTCGGCCAGTACAGTCTATTGCCAACTGGTTTGAAAAACTTTCAAGCGAAAGCAAATATAGAGTTCATGAAGAATCGGGCGAACACGACCAGTCAATGTTATACTGTGATAATTGTGACGAGTCCGAAGAGACAAATGCGCCTTTAGAACCCCCTAGCGACAGCCGTCTTGTCGAAGTCGATAATGATGTGCCGCCATCTCAGCATGACAAAAGCTGGAGGAAAGAAGCGTCGTATCGATGCGAATATTGTAGCCGTCATATATGTGATAATTGCTACGAGAAATTCGATATATGTTTCGGTTGCTCTAATAAGAAGGAATGCTTCAAGTGGGCTTGGCCGGGGCCTGTTGCAATTTCTGCGCATCTTGAAGATATCGACACCTACATTATCTGGAGAATCCAGAACAGTCAGGTTCTGGCAGCACTCATTAAAAACATACAAGGGCCGGCCGGCGACTTATCGTCTACCATCGTAGCTCGTGTACGGGAGGAGGCTCATGGAATGTAAGTGGTGTACCAAAACGCGAAGGGAAGCAATCAATCCTGACGACATGATAGATTTCTACTTGCTAAGTTCCATATGAAAATGCTGGAAGAACAGACCACCGCTGGAGAAATCATCAAAGCTCTCGAGAAACTACCTTCCAACATCAAGAACATATACGATTGCGTCTTCAAGCGCATTGGAAATCTTCGATGGGCCAAGAAGCTGGAAAAACTCATTACAACAGTCGCCACAGCCAGGAAGTTGCTGTCAACGGAAGCTCTTGCACACGCCATTGCCGTGAATCCTGGAGACAGTGATATCGACCCTTATGAGCTGTCAGACATCCAGCATCTGGCTTCGATGTGCGCGGGGCTGATCGAGATTGACCACGCGGGATTTGTTAGGCTGGCACACGCAACTGTCGGCTCTTACATCGCGCAAAACAGGCTAGAAACATGGAGCGACGGCCACGGAATGCTGGCTGAAATCTGTCTCGTATATCTTCAATTCTCAGCCTTTTCGTCTGGCGCCTGTGCAGGGCCGGATCACAAGAATCTGATCGATAAACGTCGGCGCGAGTACCCGTTTCTGGCTTACGCGGCGACCAACTGGGGCTTCCACGCGCGCGAGACCAAAAACCCCAAGACCACACAGCTGGTGAACGGTTTCTTGACAAAGCAAGCCCACGTAGCAGTGGCGGCACAGATGATGTGGGTGGACAATATGGAAACTTCTTCCGGCTGGGAGGCCCAGGCCGGCGTCCACAGCCTGCATCTGGCGTCTCATTTCGGCCTCTCGGACGCTGTGTCGGTACTCCTATCTACAGGCACGGATGCTGACGTCGAGGATTGCCTGCAAACAACCCCCCTCATGTACGCGGCGCAGGAAGGACATGCCGATATCGTGCACGTGTTACTACACTCAGGCGCAAATCCCGGACTCGCCTGTAGGAGAAATCGCACTGCACTTCACAGGGTGTGCTATAAAAAAACCACTCAGCATATTAACGTCATCCGGGAAATCGTTGCGTCTCCTAGAGACGTGTCTGTCAACATTTTTGACGTAGACAATGGAAACACGACGGCTTTAATGCACGCAGTATTGGCGGAAAGCGAGGAATCCGTGAAACTTTTACTCACGCGAAAGGATATCGACGTTGGATTGGATAATCCAGGCCTACATCGTACCAACGCATTACTCCTTGCTGCTGAATCTGGACAGTACGAGCTTGTCAAAATCTTGCTTGACGATGGGCGAGTTTCTATCGAGTCGATGGACTCGTATCACCAAACTGCTTTAAGCTTAGCAGCGATGCATGAAAACCCAGATATGATAGAACTTTTGCTTGACCGTGGCGCCAACCCGGATGCTAGAAACATCTATGACAGCCCTCCACTGTTGCGTGCCATTCATTCGAACCGTTTGGAATGTGTCCGTCTCTTAATAGAACGGGGTGTCAACTACAAGTTCAAAGACTTTTCGGGGCGCGGTGTACTGCACGCCTGTTCTGCCAACGGCAGAGGCATGATAATGCGATACCTTCTGAAGAATCTCGACCTCGACCCGAACATGCAAGGGGATGGCGGCGAGACGCCGCTGCATGATGCCGTAGATAGGAACTCGGACGTGGTGGCGAGAATATTGCTCAAGTACGGGGCGCGTACGGATATTGAAGACAAAGATGGAAGAACGGCGCTTCGCAAAGCCCGTGATCACCTGCGCGACAGACTCTTCTATCTATTGAGGACAGCTAGGCTGAAGGAGCTTGAGTCTAAGATAGATGGGAACAAGGATCCTTTTGTAGACTCCAATTCCCAGCAACCACACCCCGTCAGGGCTGATACGCTAGGTGCAGACTACAAATTTCCCATCCACTCAGCTGCGAAATATTATTCTCGGGAAGAGTTAGAGAAGTACTTATCAGACCTCGGTCCTCAAGCGGATGAAGCTATCAACAACGTTGATAGCGTGTGGTTAGGAACGCCCCTACATTGTACAGCACGGTTTGGTAAAGTGGATAACATGCGTCTTCTCCTTGAAAGGGGGGCCAGCACCAAGTTTAAGGACCGCTGGGGGTTTACACCCCTTCATCACGCGATTAATTGCGGCCATATCGAAGCCACAGAGGTTCTACTCCAGAGCGGGTGTGACCTTAACGAAAAAGACTTGCTGGGTAGAACCCCTCTGACATTTGCTACGCGTGAGAGCGTCAAGCCGGAATTTGCCTTCTTGCTTCTCCGGCGTGGTGCAACTTTTGATGGCTCCGGAGGCTCGCTTCTACGGTTATTAAATCACGCTGTTGAGTGTAATGAGATCAACGTGGTCAAAATCCTCATTGAGGGAGGGGTCCCTATCCAGATCAGAGATAGAGGCCGCCTGACGCCGTATCAACGTGCTCAGCAAGCAGGGCACCAGGAGATTGCCCAGTATCTCTATGACAAGACGGTGGGGAGTAAGGAAAATGAGGTGCCAAGCGCGCCCATAGATACGATCCAAGCCCCATTCATGGCCGCCGACATCCAAAGTCCCAGCGTAACCGATCTTAACATGACGAAGGACGAGGAGTTAGTAGAAGCTTTAGAACCGAAACAGATCCCGAGGAGTGTTGATCCCGCTGAGGTTGATAAGCAACCATCGCCCATCATCAGCCGGTTAGTGCCGGGGTTATCAACGAGGGAATATGGCCTTATGGCCGTAATTGTCATCTTGATTTCCATTTTACTTCGTAAATGAAACAAGCCCCTAGAAGAATGATGTGATAAGGACGAGAAATATCAGGTCATGAATATTGGTCGGCGACATGGCTTAATTTCTGAAAGACGCTGTCATATTTGGTTTCCAATTAGTAGGCTAGAAATCCTCAACTCTGTAAACCTCATAACCGGGTTCCTCGTACGGATGCACCCTATCGCACACGAATTAGCAGCCGCTCCTATTAAAGCGCGACCATTTGTTCATTGCAATAACCCACTTCTTTAGGGCCTCAACGGCTTTCCGAACCACGCCCTCGCCGACGCAGAGCGTTTCCACTCTGGCCTCCGGGACCTCCTCCAGCTCGCCGACTTTTCCGATGTGGGGGTTCGCGGCGTCTCCCGGGCGGAACTGCCCAGTGCCCATGGCAGTCCAGCAGCACTCCGTGTAGCTGCCCGGCCCGGGGTAGCGG
>JAOXNQ010000004.1:964758-981308 GCA_028571165.1 Hypoxylon perforatum | reverse complement strand
CGACGGGCGTGCCGCCTATCGGGATCGGGTCCTCGGCTGGCTTCGGCTTCGGGTCTGGCTTGGCAGCGGCGTTCTTGGGGCCTGCCGGACCTGGACCTGGGTTGGTGGACTGGAAGCGACGCGATGGCGCGGAGCGCGGGAGCCGGGAGACGCGTAGCTGTTCAAGCTGTCGCCGGAACACCGTGCGGAGTGCGACGGGTGTGAAAAGAGGCATCTTGAATGTCTGTGTGTTTGCGCGCACGTGCGCGGGAAAGGGAAATGCCGAGGAAAAGGGATATATTGCCGAGAGGCGAAAGGTCTAAGTATACTGTACAAATCTGCTGCGTATGGCGGGAAACGTGTTACGATATCATGGCGAATAAATGAAACTGTAAGAAAAGAGATCTAGGTATAAGAGTAATAGCATAAGGAAAAAAGATGTCCGAAGGAAGAGGGAAATTTGTTGAGATCAACTTGCTGTTTCGCGAACCGGCATTGCGCCTTTTCAGCATTGGGATACTCCGGTACGTGTAACCTTAGGTAATACGATCCTATCAGATTGCTATCGCCGACGACGGAAGTCCGAGATTGCCAAGATGATGATCAACGAGCAGCCACGTGTGGCTGAGTCACTTACCCCTGACTCCCAACTGATCAAAGCGACGACGAGCATAGGTAAAAGGAACCGTAGATATTTACTTGGTTGGTAAGTAACATTATTATCTTAAGGATATGCTGTCAAGGTATTTGGTAAAATTTATATTGGTTTTTGGTAAGAGGTAAGATGTAGATATCCAAAACCCGCCAAATCACAGCAAAAAGTTGACTGGTACTAGACTCGTTGAATAGCCAAAAACCACACCTGTAAGCTCATCGTTGGATTTTCCCCCTTACGTCGTATAGAAAGTTTGTTCTTCAATTTCAATGCTTGCTCTGCTCTGCCCCAAATATGCGCCAACGACTCTACTCAGTCCATCTCGACTCATCTCACGCCAAGGCCATCAACCTCACCTTCAACTTCAACATCACCTCATCATCACCCTCAACATTCAAACTCATCCCCATCCCTATCCCCAACCTCAGCCCCAATCAATCAGGACCCAACTCCCCACTAACAAACCCAATCTGCCTCCTTGCCCCCGGTCCCGCACCCGCCAGATTCGCCGCAAGCGCGCTCTGGCTATCAACCAGCTTCCTCTGCTCCTGGATCCGTCCTTTCAACCTGCCATCTGCCAGCCTATCCAGCCGCTCCAGCTCCTCGCGCTCCCTGAGTCGTATACTGCTGAGCTGATTCGCATTACCCACGCGCTCGCTCCCAACATCGCGCTCCCACTGCAACATCCTCGTCTGCCGTCGCGCCTCGACCGCCATCTCCGCGTCGGCGACGGCCTGGGCACGGGTAACACTCGCGTGCGTAAGCGCCTCCTGATGCGAGACCTCGGCGGTCTGGCGCGCGCGCTGCTGGCGCATAGCGGTATTAAACAGGTCCTCCTCAACGCGCGCGCGCTCCTGGATGGCGGTCAGGTCGGCGCTGTGCGCGCGCTTCTTGCGCGCGTCCTCGAGCTCCGCCTGGCTGGCCCAGATCTGCGCCTGCACGGCCGCGAGCTCCTTGTTGCGCTGGATCGCGAGCGCGTGGTCCTCGTCTTCCTTCTGCAGGCGCGAGAGCCGCAGCTTGCGCTCCTGCTCTTCGAGCTGCAGGTTCGTCGGCATGCCGATTGCGTCGTCGGGTTGCGGGCCGCTGTTGGCGTAGTAGACGTCGGTCCCGCGGTTCGCTTTTAGCAATGCTAATAGCTCGGATTTGTGGTCCGATTCTGGTAGTACACGCTGGATATACATTGTAGGCGAGTAGGTGAATTTGCCGTCGGTGTAATAGTTAAAAGGTTTGTTGATGTACTTCCACATGTCGGCTCGTAGTAAGACCTTCGTTGTGGTCAAGGGGTCAGCCGACTCTAAAGCCAGGAGAAGGACGGATTTTCCGTTAGATTGAAGAGTGATGTCGGAGTCGCTCTGGAGAAGAAAACTGATTGCTTTTTCCATGGCTTTCTCTCGCCGAGCGGTAGTCTCTGTGGAGTCGGCAGCATGTAGACATAGCTCGCCCAGAGCACTGCGCCCGCCGTGTAGAGGGCTTGGGAAATCAGGGTCGTGCCTATATTCGACTAATACTTGCATCGCTTGCAAGTTGAGCTCGCGCGCTGCGTTATGAAGCGAGCCATCATTCCTGGAAGCTCCCGCAGCTAGGAGATTAGACATCATAATAATAGCCAGCTCGCCTCCAATAGCAGAGGCCATCGATAACGGGGACCTTCCGGTTGCATCCGTGACATCGACCTCTGCATCGGCCAATAGGAGTGACTTGACAATATCTTGTCGTCGAGTCTGTATAGCTAACATTAAAGGGGTAACACGAGATACGGGCGTCTCGTAATTAACCTTGGCACCCCTTTCGATGAGCAGGTTAATAACGCTGCTGCTGATTTTCTTCTGAGGTTGTAGTAGCGCCCACATGAGAAGGTTCACTGTTTCTTCTTCTTCAACCTCCGGCATTACCTTGCATTTTATCATCTGATCATGATAGAATCCAGCGTCGAGAAGCGCTCCTAAGATCTTCGTAGATCGAGGGAATTGAGACAGCGCCCTGATCAAAACCGGCTCCGAACCAGCTTGGGTAAATGCGACATCCATCCTGCTTTGCCCGTCGCCGTATTCTATGAATAGCGTTATAAGCTCGTATATATCGTCTTCAGACGTAGTCGCGTCGAATATCCATGGGAATGCGAGCGTTACGGACTCGGAGTCGGGACCTTCGCGCAAAAGCCTCTTGAGTAGTTCTGGGTCCCCTTGCGCGGCGGCATGCTGCAATGCCTCGCCCCCGTTGTAATTAACATCTGCGCCGTGCTTAAGAAGCAATTCCACAAAGTCAATTGCTACTTTCCCGTGCGTTTCCATATAGACACTAAGGACAGCAGCAAATGCGGATCCCACCCCGTCGCCCGTAGCACCTTTCTCAAGCAGGCTCGTAGCAATCTCGAATCCGCGCTCAGATAACCAAGCAGAAATATTCTCAGCGAGGAAAGATTTACTGAAGGCTAATGACGCGTCTTCAGCTGTTATTCTGCACTCCAGAAGCCTAGAAAAAGCTGGTGCTGGTAGAGTTTTAGTCGCATCAATCAGGGTCTGGCACCCATTTGCTGTAGGAGATGCTCTGTTGGCGACGAGAAGTTCGATTAGTTTCTCGTCTGGTTCTTCCTCATTTACTGCGCGGTTCAGGGTAGTATTGATAGCACTGGGAACGGGTTTGCCAGCTTGGAATATCCAACCCATAACGGTGAACCTCGTGTCTCTGCTAAGATCCCAACTTGCGTCCATAGCCCGAACCAATGTGTGAGAAGATGGCCGTTTCTGCCGTCCACCTACATCGATGATTCCCAGGAGCATTTGCAGGTTTCCTAAGAATGCGCTTCTCGTAGCTTTCTCCACGGCGTCTCCGTCATTGTAGTCGGGGCAGGCTCCGTACACAAGGAGCATTGTAACGAGAGCCTTACCCTCGTCGCCGTATCGTACAGCCGAAACAAGCTGGGCATCGACGACCTCACCAGTAACGCCCATTTGGAGAAGCAGCTTGAATATCTCTGCGCGTCGTTTCAGGTCTCCTACTTGTGTAGCAGCTTGAAACCCCCTCTGTAATGTTTTCTGGGCGACTTTCGTCTCGCCCGCGAGTAGCATGGCCAAGACTTCGACGGCGCCAGACTTACACGCCTCTACGATAGCCTGGCCGTCCTTATGTTCTACGCTGCCACCGTTCTGAACCAAAATCGTGCCGAAATCCACGTCGCCGTCCGTAGCGGCTGCTAGCAGTGCATCCGACACGACTTCGCCTGACGCGCCGGCCCTTAACAGGCTAATGGATGACATACTCCTCGATCTCTTGTTCTTGCCTCTCGTCGCTTGCGCAAAGCCCGTGTTGAGGATCTCCACAGGAAAAGTCTTCTTGCCTAGAATTAGCTCCACGATATCCTGCTTTTCCCGTTTGATAGCTTCGATCAAGGCCAGACCGTCCTGGGTATCAGCGCGGGCTAGGAGAGTGTTGATGAGAGGAATATCGTCAGGATATGTGTTAACGGCGAAGACAAGTGCTCTATTCACCTCGCTTGGAGGGATGCCACCTTCCAAGATCTTTTGGGCAAATGTTAGCCTATCCATCAAGTCGCGAATCCGGAGAGCGTGAGGCATAGCAAGGGCCATTGAGACAGGACTCGGATTTGCTGTAAAGAGGACTTCTACCAATTGCATATTAGCAGCGGCCACTGCACGACACAAGGCTTCGGCATTCAAAGCATTAATGTCGGCACCGTTTGACAGTAGAACCTTTAATGATGAGAAATTTTGCTCCCGGGATGGCGTTTTTAGAATTGCTTGCACCTCCTCTACCAGGAGCGTAGTGACCGTATCCTTAGACTTCGTTCGTCGTAGTATCGAATTCAACTTCTCGGTCTTGGTTGGTGACATGAGAAGCTTTGAAACGCTTTTTAATCCACGCTCCAGACTCTCCGCATTGGGCTGACCCAGACCGAGAACCATTTCAAGAACTTCTGGGTCTGAGGACAATACGGCGTGCTCGACAGCAATTCCCTTATTAATATTAACATCGGCATTCCCCTGCTGCAGTAGTGTTTTCAACAACCGCTTATCCGGAGGATTTCCTTGCACCGCCACGTCTACTGACGCGGACACTTCCGGACCACCCTGAGATGCACCGGCTGCCAACAACATATTTATTATCTGGAGTCTCGTCGAACCCTCGTCAATTTCCATAGCCCTTGGAATGGCCTTGGCCGCCACTTGTATGGTTGGTTTGCTTTTGAGTAACCGATCCAGAAGTCGAACATCTCTCTGTAAGATAGCTGCGGTGATGGTATGACCTTCGTTAAAGTTCACGTCGGCATTGTAACGCAGGAACAACGCAATTAGCTTCTCATCGCGGTGCGGAGGTTGCTCGTCGATGGCATTCTCGAGAGCAGAATTAACAGACGGCCCCGTTAGTCCCGCTCTGAGGAATAGCTCGGCGATTTGGTACCGCTCAAGTTGCGGTAGATTCCGTACACTGGGGAAGACTTGAGCAAGAGCAACAGGGTTAGGTGGTTTATTGGATAAAATCAGGTTGGATATGGCGATATCTCCCTTTTTCACGGCGATTTGCAATGCCAAAGCACCTTTGTGATCCGTCGAGGCCGTTTCGTGTCGCTCGAAGACCATGCTCCGCGGGCCTTTTCGAATATCCCGATTTCCGACGATCTTCCCGCCCGGAAACAACGGCGTAAGAAGTAACTTTGCTGCTTCAACATCGCCCGCCTCTGCTGCATCTACCAAGGCCTCGTCTAACGGTGGACCAGATGCGCCTTTGCGTAGCAGCACGTTCAGCAGCGTATGTCTTTCCTCGAATCTCATCTTCTTGGGTAGAAGCTCGACACACTCAGATGCGTATTGGGGGCTTAGCTTGGATTTTCCATTTAGCATGACCTCGACTAAGTCCACCTTACCCCTTGAGACGGCTTTTCGAAGGGCAATCGCATCCTGGTATTCGATAGAGGCGCCATACGAAATCAAGAGGTGAACCATTTCCAGAAAATACGTAACGCTCGCGTGGATGAGCGCCTTTGCTAATGACTCGCCTTCGGCTCCAGCACACAGCAGAATCTCCGCCATGGCCATCTTCTCATTCGGGTTGATGTTTTGGTGAGTCATGAGCTGATCAAACGCTTCATTGAGACCTGGTTGTGCTGGCGGCTTGGTACCGAGAACGATAGCAAGTGCGATATCTCTCCGACCCAGCGCAACGGCCGCTTTCAATGCTGCGGCGCCATCATGGTTGCCATCCGCCGTTGATTGGCTCAGGTGCGTTACGGTACCGAGACATCCAGCCCTTGCCGCTTCGACCATCGATTGCGAGAGCCATTCTGTAGATGGCCGCCCCTCGGATCCTACAATAACTCCTACGAGATCCGATTGGCCACCGACAGCGCAAACCTGCCGCAATGCATCCTGTCCGTCTGCCGTCTGAGCGGCACTTGCGCCGTATCTTACGAGAAGCGCGGCAACCGCCGAGTTTCGGTCCCGGATCGCGGTCGGCAATGCAGTATCCAAACTTAAAGCATCGGCGTACGGCAACAAGACCTCGACCATTTCAAGCTGCCCGTTCTTCACGGCGATTTGTAACACCTGGCTCCGCTCCGCCAAGTCTAAACTCTTCCTCCTGCTCAGTAAGCTAGTGCGGCTCTTCTGTGCCAAGTTCAGATTGCCGCCGGCTAGATTTAGTTTAGTTATGAGGCATTCGGCAACGCCCGGAGACCCCTGGTTGCTAATGTGAGATATGAGAGCATTGTATATCTCCTTGTACTCCCATGTCTTCTTCTTGGTTGTGAAGGCACGAGAGAGTCCGCCTTTAGACTGCTGGTTCTGGGACTCATTGATTCGCTGCCTTTTGAGGAGCTCTTCCGCAATAAATTCATCGTTGTCTGTCCGATAGGACGGGGGCTGATCGGGTCTTGGCGAGGGCGAAGGTGGCAGTTGTGAAGTTATACCCCATTCCTGGCCAAGCAGCTGTAGTCGGGTCTGTCTGTCATCTTGGACAGGGGAATGATCCATGCTGTCAATGAGACCAGGCATGTGGCATTGAACACTGTCTCCTACCAAAGAGGAGACGGTGAGGTGGGGAATAGTAATGAGACTTGCTCGAGTTAGATAGGCAAAGCAGCTATATCCCCCGAAGAATACAGAAGTCAACTAAAGAGCATAGGCTTAGTCATGAAAGTAATTGTACATTAAGTTATACGTAGAGGCTCCCGGTAGCCTCGTAGTGATTCTACACCAAGGGAAGATCCTCGAGGATGGCAGCCAAATGCGACGGCGTGACGAATTACGGGTAACGAAAGGCAAAATGCGATACGCCAGTCTATGCAGGCAATTGACTAGGGTCCACCAAGACAGGGACTACAAGGTGATGGGATGAAGAAACGAATGAAATACTGGTTAGAAAAGAGAAAAATCCAAGGGCAAAAAGATTGAAAAAGACAATGTTTCATAGCAGCACCCTTGAAGTTGAGACAAACCACAGACCGAGAAGTAAAAAGGTGCAAGGAGAGCTTGAGCCACATCCAGGGGTGCAAACGATGTAACGAGTGGGCCTAAAGGAGGTATGGCTGGTGGCTGTGAAACGATATCCCTTGGCACTTTTGCATTAGCTTTAGCGTTACATTACCCTTGCACTGCCTCTATATTCAGGCTGCATATCTCTGTTTCTTTGACACCCGCCTCTGAGTGACCTATTGCGCATCCTGTATAGTAGTACTACAGAAACTTTGTCTGCGACAAGAGATTCCAATTTAGACTTCGGCCGCCATGGACTGCCACGCATGCTTCCGTCATTCTATTTGTTTGCCAAGACTATAGGCGTTAGTACGCGCACTTAAAGAGACACAAGGGGCTGACGATAGTACCATAAATAATATCAGCCATTCGAATTTCCAGATCGAATCGGCCCTCCTGCGCTACAACCAACTAATCATAAATGGCTGCCTAACCTTGATTCGATGTCATCGTTCCGCAAAGCTGTCGAGGTGGGCGATGGAGCTAGACACGGCGTGGCTATGCGCAGCCCCCGATACCCCTCAAGTAGATCGTTTACGTGTATTTCCACTGGGCAGCTGAAGATGTACATAGTAGCGGGGATATCTTTATCTTAAGCGACCCATTGAATAATCACGTTATGTTGATGACGTCTCAAAGGCATTATCACATTACCTATCACCCAGCGTATCAGCGCAGGCAAGGCGCTTACTATGGAATCAAAGCAGAACACGTCATGCTGCGATTGTCGCTTAATCCATCTCATTATAAGCTGTGTCCCTACTCTAGATAGGCAAAGAAAGGTAGAGAGACAAGTTAGGGAATTTATTTGTCTATACCATTGGAGAGCAACCTGGCGCTCTTGATTGCATTGGTCAAGCGAAAATTGAACCCTACATCGAATATCGACCTGAGATCTAACTCAAGGTAAACTGCTCACCCATCACCTAAGAGGTCTTGGCCTTGATATCGGCCAACAGCTCCGGCGGAGGCTCCTGTCGGTAGCCCTTGGGGTTGTTAGACACCCACCGCCAGAGGTCCTCGCACGCCTTCTCCATGGTAAGCTCCGTCTTCCAGTTTAGCTCCTTGTTTGCCCGCGTCGGGTTGGCTGTCAGGTCCAGCACGTCACCCTGTCTTCGCGGTTCCACTTCGTAAGGTAGGTCTCGGCCGACAACTTTGCTGAAGGCCTTGATGATCTCGAAAACGGTGCTGCCTCTACCGGAACCCAAGTTCCACGCCTTGACGCCGGGCTTGTGCTCGCGGAGGTAGTTCAGCGCAACCAGGTGGCCCTTCGCGAGGTCGACAACGTGGATGTAGTCGCGAATGGCGGTTCCGTCTCGGGATGGGTAGTCTATGCAGCATTGTTAGCATCTCCGCTTGCTCAGACTCGGACTCGGACTCGAATTAAATAGTAGACCTACCGTCGCCGAATACCAAGAGCTTAGGTCGGTCACCAGTCGCGACCTTGCCCAACAATGGCAACAAGTTGTAGGGGACACCCTGGGGATCTTCGCCCATGATGCCTGTTGGGTGGGCACCGCAGGGGTTGAAGTAGCGCAGGTTGGCACCGTTCCATTGCTCGAACGGCTTGTTGGCTTTCTTCAGGTTCTGGCGTTGCGCGCTGATGAAGTCTTCAATGATGTTCTCGACGAAAGACTTGGTGCGGCCGTACGTGTTCGTCGGACCGATAGGGCAGTTTTCGGGAATGGGAATCATGTTCTCGAACCGAGTCGCATCGCCGTACACGGTGGCCGAGGACGAGAAGACAATGTTGGTGACATTATGCTTCTTCATCGAGCTCAGGAGCGAGATGGTACCGCCGACATTCACGCGGTAGTATTCGAGAGGGATCTCGGCGGATTCACCAACAGCCTAGTTCACAATTAGCAGCGTGATGAGGACGGCTGGGGGTGTGGGAGCTTGCCTTAAGGGCAGCGAAGTGGATAACGCTGTCGATGTTGGGGTGCGCGGCGAAGACCTTGTCGAGATTCTCTCCATCAGTGAGGTCGACTTTATGGAAAGTCGGTCGCTTGCCGCAGATGAGCTCGATGCGGTCAAGAGCGACCTCGGAGGAGTTGTATAGACTGTCTACGATAATGACATCGTAGCCATGCTCGAGCAGGGCAAGAGAAGTGAAGGAGCCGATGTAGCCGGTGCCACTATATGTACAAGTTAGAATAATGTGATTTTGGAACGCAAATGGATTGAAAAGCCCATCAACGCCATCAGCGCCACGAATCGAAGGGTGGGGGTAAGGTACGAGATGTGTAAGATAAAAATATAAAGGGGTGGAGTGCGTCTCGAATATGAGATAAGTTTGGGAGCATTGCTTACCCGGTGATTAGAACAGTTCCGACGGCCATTTTTATATATCGGCGAAACCAATTGATGGGATGAAAATAGTGAAAGATATGAATCGCTCAATTCTTAGCTTCAGGGGAAGAACCTACGAGTTAAGAAAGTTGACGACTTTTGATAGTTGCGGCGGTCAACGACCAGATCTCCATTTTAAAATTGGATAAAATTGGAGGGGTAGTAGATAGCCCCTCCTGCTCCCCACACCCCCCTCGCATAATGCATATAACGCACAATACTGCTACATGTTTAGTAGATAGGTACCCAAGGGATTGAATAGCAGTAAAATGTAGTGCAAGTCTTTAGGTAGAGTACAACCGGCACCTATAAGTGCATGTACATGTGTGCAGGTACCCGGCTAAGCCTAGACCTGAATAGGATCACTTAATTGTGCTAGATGAACCGTTGAAAAGTTACCATACCAATGGTTCAGGCAAACCTCACGTCCACATTGAGATATAAAAGTAGATAGGTGGTGGGTAGTAGGCATCGAATGGAATTTGACTGGTGGAAATGGTGTGTGATGCATATATGACAAAAGTAGCAGTCATACCTAGGCAAATCTATAGTAGTATCGACATGTGAACAATGTGGACAAACATTTCAAAATAATTCGCGGATATATTGTGTATTATGTTTTGCATCTGATGACGTTTAAGACGGAGGTTTTAGTGCCAAATCGGCCCTCCTAAGTCTTCCGGGATGAGCTGCCTAGGTAGGTTACTATTATTCTAGGCCTTTGTAAACTGGTAGTTTCATATAAGATCCCTATTCGTTTGTTGAGCGAAACTCCAGGGCATGTTGAGACGTGAATGATTAAGAGGACAAAACCAATCGAATTAAGCCTGTAAGGAAGGTACGCAGGTACCTAAGACATGCGAGGAATGATGCGTTTACGAAGATGCAAGTACCCCGCTACTTGCTGTTTCTGGCGCTCGGGCTGCCAAGACTCGTGGCTTACGCGCCTATCTCCCCGGCAAGGCATGCAGATTGCGGCCGTGAATTTCTCAGTGCTCAAGAGACCGACTCCTTCAGCCCAGGTACATGCAACCCACTAAAGCTCAAGGTAAAGTTTAAGCAGCACGCGCGACGCGACTGGATGATCTCCGAATGGAAATAATTGAGAAGGAATTGAGACTCATCAACCCTAACAATCGATTATGAACAATCCCGCTATCCTTAAGCCTCTAGGCCCATTCCAGCTCATCTCTTTGACCTTTTCTTAATCCGTCAAAGCCCCGAGAAGCTCCTTGTGCAACCCATGTCTCAGGCCGTCTTCGGAAACTGTCTGCCAACTTCTCATATCGTCGCGACAACTCCGGCCGGCACCTTTATGCATCTCACGCGAAGCCCACTAGTGTCGCCGGACCCGGTAAGCTTTTACATCTGCCTACCTCTGCCTCGCCGTACCCACTAACAAAGCCCAGTATCACTTTCGCGCCCGCAGACGCTTTCAGCATCGTCGGTAGTCTCCAGCTGCGGTGGCTGGTGAACTCCCAAAAACCATTCATCATCTATCTACCAGCTCATCGCAACACATTAATCTTCACATCTTGCATTCTCTTTTTTTCCCTCCCTCATCTCAAGTTCTCCCCAACAACAAAATTCCGATACGAGTCGCCGATACTCATATATGTTTCACCGGTTGAATATACTTTAACCTACTTGTTCTCCTTCCGCCGTAGTGGTGAGCTGAGATCACTAGAATCTGCGACTCACCATGTCGTCTGGACGGAACACGCGAGCGCGGAGTCGTCAGAGCGGTTCGACCACCACAGGTGATACAAGTGGTGCCAACATTCGTGGTGGTGCGGCCGCTGCTTTTAGAGAACCGGGCGCTGCCGACCTTCCTGGCCTGTTCCCAGTGCACGATGGGTCATACGGCATTAATACTTTCATAGGGATCGATGCCCCCAGGAGGAGAAGAACCAACAGGCAGAGGCCCCCCTATGTCGATGAGGATGAGGAGGACTATCGTTTCACCCGACGCTTGGGCCGTATCGGCTTTCCTGTTGGCTTGGGCATGGCGGGCAGCGCTACTGGAGATCCCACTAACACCAACGACCAGTCTGGGAAAGGTGGCGAGTCTGGGAAAGGTAGCGGATCCGCGCCCGGTGGTACATCAGCGTCCAGTGATGAGAGTGACGAGCCAACACCCGGTGATGACGGTGATAAGCCAGCGCCCGGTGGTGCATCCTCTACAGGTGATGGTGCGCCGCCGAAACCGCCGAGCGGACCACGATACCGAGACCCTGGCGGGGACGACGGTCGCCCTGTTGATGACTTTGACTCCGGATCGGCAAGCAATGCCCATGTTCCTTCACGGTCACAGCCATTTGGGGATCGCAAGGGGGGCCCGCCGAAACCGCCATACACTACTGTTAAACCCAGATCCCCAAACCCTCACGTGTTAGTCCATAACCGCCTTCCTTCAACACTGTCCTCCAGCACCAAGCCAAGCCCCTTCTTTGATATGGCAACTGGGCGTGGCTCATTCCCAGTCACATCATACCGTCCTGACTCGTCTAGGAGTTTCGGCGGCGAGAGCGGTTTATTTAATAATGCAGCTGTTCACACCCCACATGGCCCATCTTCTAATCCGACAGTTAACCCAACTACCCCACCACCCAGTTCGACGCCTGGTGCAGGTGCGCCTTTCTTGCCCGGATCTTCTGATATGTTCAATAAACAACCTGGGGGTGGTCCAGACAAGCCACCTGGAGGAGGTCCAGACAAGCCACCTGGAGGAGGTCCAACCAAGCCGCCTGGGGGTGGTCCAACCACACTACCTGGGGGTGGTCCAACCATACTACCTGGTGGTGGTCCAACCATACTACCTGGGGGTGGTCCAACCATACCTCCTGGAGCTGGTCCAACTATACCTCCTGGAGTTGGTCCAACTATACCAACTGAGGGTCCCAATTTCAATCTTGAGCGACCGGTTTATAGACCCCCCGGTCTGACCGACGCGGAGTGGCTAAGAATATACAATCTCATCCAAGATATGCGGCAAGCCCAAGCAACATTTGACACTGTTCCAACACTGTCAGGCCTGTCACAGAAGGAGATCGATGCCATCAGGTCTATTATGTTTCATTCACATTTGAATAACGAGCGCGCTCTGCAGGAACTCCTTCTCAAAGCGCTTCGTGATGTTACTGAATCCCAACCAGAGGTATCTGCAGAGGAGTCACGGAGGAGAATCAACCACCTCATTCACGACATGAAAATAGTGCCGGGCGAGAAATTCCCTCGCATACCGTTAGAAAATTCGCATATGATTCTGGGACCCACCAATTCAGATATAATAAAGGAAATGGCACGAAGCCTGGACGATGCGAATAGTATGAAGAATATCCTTCGGAATCATGCTGGGTCGAGGATATTGTTACGAAAGAACATCAAGTGGAACAAAAATTACAATACACCGGGAAATATAGAAGATACCCATGCGATTCTCTCAGCTTCAGATGTACATGGAATAAAAGCTGTGGTAGGAAACCAAGCTGAGGCGGATAGGATCGTAGCACTGCTCAAGAGGCATCCTCAGTCACTCGTCGCGTTCCCAAAACCCACCAGTCCCACACTTGACGAGAAGGAAATATCGCGGAGAATAAAGTGGCTCATTCACGATATGGCAGTAACGCCACCGCCGCCTCCCGCTGAACATCCACCTATCGTATTGCCGGACAACTTAACAAGGAGACAACTTGAGGTGATGCGATGGATGATACCAGATTTGTCCTCCGACCGAGTCTATGCTCAAAAAATGGCTGAGGCATTAGATGAAGCTCTTAAGAACGCCCCTCCCGACTCGCCGCTCAACGATGATGATGGTGCCGCTCCTCTCCCGCCTCCGCCTCCTCCTCCCGGTATACCTCCTCCTGGTATACTTCCTCCCGGGATACCTCCAAAGGTAGACGGAATTCGTGATATACCGGATTGGGGTGTGGAGCCCGATGCACCCCCTCCAGTTGCCCTTCGTCGTCGCCGCCGACCCGGGATGTTTGCTGTCTGGGGGAATAGGTCGCTTGTCTTCTTTACTGTTTTGTTCCTGATATGGGCTCTGATATGGGCTCTTCTGAGCGGTCTCAGCCGTCAGGGCGGGCCAGCTGATGATATCTTCCAGCCAGAAGAGAGTAAGCACTGGCAGCTACCTGGTTGGAACGGAATCACGGGAGGCATAAGTCAAATCCCAACAAAGGTTCGCAACCTCTTGCCAGATCTTCGATCAAGGAGGCCCAAGGGCAAGGACGTAACTGTTGCACCAACCGAAAAGACAGGATCACCCAAAAAGCCTAAAGATGTTGGCAAGACGAAGCCAGACGATCCGATCGGGGAAATCATTGAAGACATATACAAGAGACTCCCAGAAGAGACATATGTCACCCGTGGCAAGCACGGCAAGATCCAGATATCGGAAGACTTCTGGCATGCACTGAAAGAGCTGATGCAGAACGACGAGGTCATCCTCACGCTAAAGAACGCCAAGACTGCGCCGGAAATATCAGAAGAACACTGGGAGGCGGTTAAGAAGCGGGTAGAACAGCTTTCATCCTCATCTACGTCATCGACGGAAACACCTAGCGGGACGAAGTGGGAGGCCTGGGTGAGACAAAACAAGGACAGGTTGAAGGAGATGTTCCGGACTGGAAAGACCGATGACAAATCGGGTGCTGCCCTAAGCAAGGATGAATTCATAAAGGTTTTCCGCGAAGAGATTCAAACGTACCAGGATGATATCCGCAAAGAATTTGCGACTCGGGACGGCCAAATCAACGACCTCGTGTCAACAGTGGAGCGTCTTCGCGAGATTGCCAAAGACATCACAAACCTGTCCGAGAAGGAGATCAGGGACATCTGTGACCAAGCTGTAAAGAAAGCCATTCAAAGGGTCAAGGCTGACGCCCTATCCGATGGTTGTATCAAGGGCGCCACGAAGGACTTGTTCGAGAACAGCATCAACTTTTTCACCGTCGGCCTGGGCGCAACCATCGAGCCCCACTCCAGCTCGCCGGGTTGGAAGATTCCCAAGAACTACTACACGCGCAAGTCCAAGGAGTGGTTCCACCAAATGGGCTACCAGCCCCAGCCCCAGGTATCTGCCATAATGCCGTGGACCGAGGAAGGCGAGTGCTTCTGCACGGGCCCCTCGGTCAAGGGCAAGAGGGAAGAGACCAACGCCATCTCGGTGCTGATCAGCCGCTTCGTCGTCCCGCAGCACCTGGTCGTCGAGCACATCCTGCCCGGCGCGACGCTAGACCCGGGGTCGCGGCCCAAGGACATCGAGATGTGGATGTACATCGAGGAGCTGAACCTGCGCGAGGAGGTGCAGGCCTTCAGCCTGCGCGAGTTCCCCAACACGCCCAAGGAGACCATGCTCAACGAGGGCTTCGTCAAGGTCGGCCACTTCACGTACGACGACGTCGACCACGGCGACGGCTCGCAGATCTTCAAGCTGAGCGACCAGCTCGCGACCATGGGCGCCTCGAGCATGAACTTTGTGGTCCGCGCCATCAGCAACTACGGCGCCGACCACACGTGCTTCTACCGCCTGCGGATGTACGGCGACATCGCCGACGTCAGGCCCTGGGAGAACTTCAAGCACTACCTGCCTCAGGTATGAAGAAAAGAAGGGGAAAAAAAGGCGGAGGGGAAATGGGCTACAGGAGGATAAGGTCTCACGCGAAGTTATGTAGCATACATTATGCCTAATATAGCATAATAGCACACACAGCAACATAGCATGCAGGCTATGAGGTTTCCCTGAGAGAAAAATGACGATAAGGTAGAAACATGTTTATATAGACAAGGAAGAAAGGAGAAGGATGCGGACGACGGCGGCGGGGAAGACCAGATGGTCCACAAACAGTACGGTACAACCGCCAAGCATTGAGGAGTTGTTTTTTTCAGGTGGTTCTTAATATTTTCTTTGCGACGATGAGGTTAAAAAGCCATCACCAAAGTCGTCAAGTCTCGACGGGAAATGGGACGGACGGACGGGACGGGACGCACGTTTGGGATGGATGATACCAAGTTTTCGAGTGTACAGTTAGCTATTGCAGCTCACAATACTACTACCTACCTCCTTTCTGCGTTCATGACATATCTGTCTGTCTTTTGGCTATTTTGTTCTTTGTGGGCTTTGCGATATTGTGGACATTTCGGGTATTCCGCATTATAAATAACCCAACTGAATGTCATCAAGGTACATTGGGAGGTAGGTAATGAGAACAATAGACCACATCCACGACTTTCTCATAATTCCAGTATGAAGTTCATTTAGTATCGCCCAAAGAGGTGAGAGATGCTATGTCTAATCTACCTGGCTCCTATCCGTAGCCCATATAACCTTTCGCCTGCTCTATCTTAACCTCGGTAGTAGATTTATGTCTTTTTATGTCGTAGGGAATAAATGCAACAGTTAAAGAGAATATTCCTCCACCACCAAAATCTCATACCTAACCTCATACATCCATGTAGGTAGGTAGAAGTGAAATAACTTAAACCAATGAGATGGATACAGTGGCTTCAACTTCAACAGCTTTTTACGCCCATCCATCGCTCCAACATCGCTCCAACATTGCTCCAACATCGTTCCAATATGAAAATAAAGAAAAAAAATTATGCACCGTTCACCCGCCTGGCTATGGCTATCGGTCTCTTCCAAGTCGCTCCTCTCTATCCTCCGTTAATTCGTACGCGGGCCTAAAATGCTGCTTGCTCGTCCTCTCGTCGTCATCTTCTTCCTTCAGCGCCGGGTTTGGGTGCGTGTCGTCGGTGCCGCCCAGCGACGTGTACCCCTTGTCGTAGAGCGGGCAGTACGGGATGTCCAGGGCCCGTATGAACTAGACACACAGACACACACATCGAGTTAGTTATCATATTCCCTTCTCTAATAATACTCTCATACAGCCAAGGAAACCACCCGTGTTTTAAGATAAGAAAATAAAGACTCACCCCCCAAACCTCCCGATAATGCCAATCAATCACAGGATGCACCCTCATGAACCGCGGCCACCCGGCGTCCGTCTCGTCGAAAAACGTCAGGTCCGCGCCGTGCGGGTCCGTGCGCCGCGTGCCCACGAACACGG
>JAOXNQ010000004.1:953916-964641 GCA_028571165.1 Hypoxylon perforatum | reverse complement strand
CGCGTGCCCACGAACACGGCGCGCACGTCGGGCCGCTGCCGCAGGTACGCCGTCAGCGCGGGCTTCATGGCCATCCCCGACGTCGTCAGGTCCAGGTGGTAGGTCGTTGTTGTTTCCGCTACGAACTCGTCGACCTCGGCGAAGGGGAGGGTTGGGCGGATGTACAGCGCTTGCAGCTTGGATGGGAAGGGCGGGGGTTCTGTGGAGGAGGAGGAGGACGTGGTAGTGGAGGGTGGTGGTTGTTGCGAGGGCGGCGCAGTTGTGGAGGAAGACTGTAGACACGAGGATGACGGGAGCGATGCGAGGATTAAGATGAGCAGGACGAGGCAGTCTTTGCCGCCGTTATACGATAGCGAGAGTTGGTCGGGCCTGTTCAAGTTCGCACGTTAGCTTTTTGCCTTCCCTTCACTTCCCTCTCTCAAAAATGACCCGACTCCAAATGTGTCCCTTCGATTTCCCCAACCGAAACACCACGAGACGGCGAAATGGTAGGGTGTGTAAGATGAAAGATGATGACGCACCTATACCGCCGCAGCGCCTCGTCGATGACGCCCCGCGCGACGATGATCTGGCTCTTGACCGACTTGAGGAGCTCGTCCTCGGTCGGCGTGTCAAGAAAGGTATCGACTTTCGCTTTGAGGTCGCGACATAAGGTCTCCAGCTCGTTGGGCGCCGCCGCGCCGTTGGTTCGGGGCGGGGCGGAGCCGTTCTGTTGTCCTGCCATTGTTGATTGTCTTGTCTTGCGACGTTCTATTACGTAGTAGGTAGGTAGGCGGCTTCCGATTCTCGATATCGGTTCGCCTCTAAAATCTAATCTGTCGCGAAGTTCGGTTCGGCCGGCCTGTTCGGTGTTGTTCGTAGCTCTTAGGGCTGAGATTATACTCTAGGTTAGAGTGACAGGGGAGGCTGTGCTGTTCTGTATTAGGTTCGCTCATGGGATGCTTGCCATGCTCCCTTCTATCAACTGCCTCACACAAGAAACAGGTTGTCGCAGTGTATCGTTACAGGTACAGCTCACACATGGGACGGAAAGTAACAATATTTATCGACCGACGAGCTTTTATGAGTAAGATGAGGTCTTGGTAAATCTGTACCCGGCGCACTTTATGGTCGACCCGTCAGAAGCTAAGTTGTTTGACTACAGATACGACGTTGGTTGCCTTCGCCTTACTGTAAGATTCGAGAATATTATGGGGCTTCGCTATTACCCATGCATAAAGGAGGGGTGGAGGGGTTGTAGAGAACAACCGTCAGAGGGGGTAGGGGGGCGCCCGCGGGGTTCTAGTTCGGACTATACCTAAGCGATAAAAAAGATGACGGATGACGGATGACGGACTATAGTATACCAGGTAAGGCATATCGGACCCTTTGTTACCCCCTTTATCGATAACTGTCCGTACCTACAGCTTCGTCCCATCTCCTTGAGGCTTGTGATAGCGCTCGTGGAAATCGATCGAAAGATGGCACGATGAAACGATGAAACGATGCAACCATAGCCAGCCAAGCATCTTAGCTACCTCCTTGTAACGGGTAACACTAATCTAGCCGAGACCGCCATCGTGGGATACACCTTGTACCGTTACGGAAGCTTCCTCGACGCCTTATGCATGTGTCTTCTACATAATTGCCGTTGGCTAACATTGGTCCACTTTCTAGAAGTGCCTATATGTAGGAACTGTCGCATTACGTATCTCTTCAATCCCCAGTCCGCAGGTTTTTATTGGGCAATTGCATCATATTATGGTATCCTAAAGCGACCCTTGACAACAACCTCAGTCTTCTAGTCCTCTAGAAGACCTGCCGCCAAAGCCTCGTAATCTTCCAGGGTATTCGGCGCCTCAGTAACCTCAATCACCTTCCCTTTGCCCTTTCTACTCTTAGCCTTCTCTCTCTCGTCCTCAGAGTCGTCCTGGAACCACTTCTTCGCCTTCTTCTTCGGAGGCCTCTCGTCTTCCGCATCGCTGTCTCTGCCTTCCCCTGCCACCGGCAGAGAAGCCATGAGCGCCAAGGGGTCCTCATCTCCATTGCCAGGTGCTGAGAGTCTGGGCATGCTACCCTCCAACCCCTCGTCACCTTCCGCAGCTTCCCGAGCCTTCCGTTTTTCTTTCTTTTCCCGACGTCTGTCTTTGGCAAGTTGCTTGTCGCTCGCATCAGCCTCCTTAACCTTGACGGCCTCGCTCTCGACAAATTTCTGCCGCTGAGCCTCCGCCGATCCGTCTTGCTGGAAGTCTTCCTCGCCGATGATTCTGTAGGGGTGGTGCGCCACGCCGTCGTCATCGAACACCACCTTGTCGCCCTTGCCCTTGAACTTCAACATTTTCTTCTTGGACTTGAGCATCTTCTCTCTGCGCTTTGAATCCACAACGAACGGCTCTTCGCCACCAAGCCCGACGATTATTTTAGCGCCGGAGCCTGGCCCTTTACCGTCTAAGTCGTCGCCTTCAAGCACTCGCTTCACCGACAGGAAATCTCCATCGTCATCCTCTTCGTCATCTGTGCCCTTTTCTTCGTCGCCAACAAGTTTAGTATAATGACTCGTGAGTACGTCCTGGTTTGTCCGCTCAAACATGCGATCGTATTTCGTCTTGACTTCGCCCTTCTTCTTTCGCCTCTTTCCGTTCTCGTCAAAGTCGGACTCGGAATCGCTTGAAAGACCAGCACGAGGCGCATTTTTTATCTTCTTGATATCCTCACCCTTTTGGTATTTGATTTGCGGTGCACCAGGGAGTCCTAGGCTAGCAGCGTATCCGTCCAGATCCAACTTCTTCAGGTTAAAGATTTGTTTATCCTTTTGCAAATGAACGGAGCGGGTATAACTGATGAACGCCTTTTGGCCGAGGTATTTGAGATCCGGGTTCTTGAAGCACATATCCTGGATTTGGTTCTTGATGCTCAGCTTCTTCTTTTCCCGCACGTTGACCTTGTGTATCGGTATTTTTCGATGCTCTAGTCGTTGTAGCATACCCACTTCCTCGCTCGGATCTAGAAACAGGACAGCTTTTCCGTCCCGTTCGTAGCGTGCTGTTCGTCCGACTCTGTGAATGTAAGTATCGACATCCTCAGGGCAGTCCATCTGCACAACCCAGTCAACAGCGGGAAAGTCGACACCACGGGCGACCACGTCGGTAGCAAAGAGACAGGAATATTTGGACGCAGAAAATCTCGTCGTGATCTCCATGCGCTGGATTTGTTTCTGCCTTCCGTGTAGATGCAGCAGGGGGGTACCGGGTTGTAGGTGGCGAAGACTTTCGTATACAAAGCGAACCTGCTTTCCCGATGACAAAAATACCACCATCTTGCTCTTCAGATTAGCCTTGATAAACCCGTATAGAGTCTCCATCTTTTCCGCGAGCGGCGTAACGAGGTAGTGTTGCGTCAAGGTTGTCGGGGTCGCGGAGGCGGAGGCTTCGTGGACGGCTACGTATTCGGGGTCCTTCAAGCTTAGTCTAGCCAGGTCCGAGACCTTTTTGCTCTGTGTGGCGCTGAATAGCATCGTCTGTCGCTCTTTTGGGAGATGTTCGACAAGGGCGTCCACTGCGGATTGAAATCCCATATCCATTATTCGATCGGCTTCGTCTAGGACTAAAATTTGTAAATTGTCGACGTCGATTCCGGCAGTCTGGTCCAAGTGCTGCAACATTCGACCCGGAGTGCACACGAGAATGTTCATCCTTCCCAATCGCTCCGCTTCCTCGCGTAAACTCTTACCTCCGATGACCAAGCCAGCGGAAAAAGTGTGGTATCTCCCAATCTTGCGCAGTACCTCGAAGATCTGTACGGCGAGTTCGCGGGTGGGCGAGATGATCATCGCACCTAATCCATCGTACTCGGTCCATTGCGCGCGGTATAACTTTTCGAGGACTGGAACGAGGAATGCGAGGGTCTTGCCAGAACCGGTCTTGGCCGCACCGAGGATATCGCGGCCCTTCAAGCCGAGGGGGATGGCTTGCGCCTGGACATCGGTCAGATTGGAGAAATGGGACGCTTCGAGACCGGAGGTTGTTGGTTGTGAGAGGGGTAGTGTCGAGAATTTTGTGCTGGCTTCTGCTTTGAGATCCTGAAGAGAACCTTGTTAGCTCGGCGTACTGTTCGTCTTTTAAACCCATATGCTACTTACAAACTCATCAACGGCATGTTGAAGTTTCTCCCGGTCTTCTTGGTCTCTTTTTCTCTTCAGAGGCTTTGGGTTCTCCTTGAGTTTTTGCTTCTTCTGCGGCGCACGTGTACCGGTAGCCGCACTCGCTGCAGGCATTTTGATGTTTCTGTTACCGTGAACTGGGAATAGGATCTAAGATGCAGATTGAATGCGCCTGGAAATTTTAGAAAAAAATTGGGTTGGAGGGGATTCTGCCGGAACGCGATAAAGCGGCTACCTGCGATAAGCACCGACCGCCCTGACCGCCCTGAGCTCCAGCGGGTCTAGCTCTAAATCGGCATGCCGTCGAGCCTCCTTACATCCCAGCTCTTCAAGCCCAACAATTCCCAAACGTTAAGGAATTGACTCACGAATGCTCTTTTCTTAGTTTTTTTATTTATTTGCCATTTAATATCTAGGTAAAAAGAGCTGCCATATTGCGCTCGTGTGTATCGTGCCATGTACTCAATCATGAATCTTTATACAAAAACTACCTACTTACACCTGACCTAAACCCAAACCCGTCTAGAAATATAATCAAAATTCCCACACCCATAAAGATCCAATCTTTACACGAAGAACGGGACAACTTATAGTCTGGCCCTTTCCGGTTGGCTCTTAGCCTCTTCGGCAATCAGTTCAGCAGCCCTCTCGGCTACGCCTAACACGGTCAACATAGGGTTGATGGTAGGGATCGTCGGGAAAATTCCTGCGTCCACAATACGCAGATTCTTCAGCCCCTTCACTTTGAGGTTTTCGTCGACTACAGCCATATCGTCTGTGCTCGTGTCGCCCATCCTGGTCGTTCCGCAGGGATGATATACCGTGTGCGCCGCTTTCCGCGCGTAGTGGCTGAGGTCCTCGTCCGACTGAACCTTTGGTCCGGGCGCAACCTCCTTCTTAATCCAGTCCTTGAACGGTGCCTGCTCTGCTACCTTGCGCGCTGCTCGCATTCCGAATACCAATGTAGCAGCATCGTATCCTTCCGGGTCCGTGAAATACCGGAAGTCGAGCGCCGGCTTGACTTTAGGATCCGCCGAAGTGAGGTACAATCGGCCGCGAGATCTCGGTCGCGGGATGTTCGGCGTCATGCAAAAGGCGTAGCCGTCTGGGATATCCGGGTATCCTAACCGGAAAGTGTTAAGTGTGAACGGAATTTGGTAGCAGTGCATCATGACATCGGCAATATCCCCATCGGAGAGACCCTTCGGGTTGGCCGCCGACTTCTTGGCTCCAGCACCGGGTGCCTCGCGGCGCAAGAAGATACCGGCGTCAGAATCCATCGTCGTCTGGTTCTCCGGAACGGGCTTCTTCAGCTCCCACATGATGATGCTCTCGGGATGATCCTGCAGATTCTCTCCGACGCCTGCAATATCGCGGACTACGGGAATACCCAAATCTGATAGTTGCTTCTTAGGTCCAATTCCGGACAACATCATTAGGCGAGGGGTATCTACAGCGCCGGCGCTCAAGATTATCTCGGCCTTGGCCTTGACACTACGCATTGAGCCATCTTTCAGCGCTAGGCTGATACTGTCAACAGCATCACCGCTAACATTGATTTTCGATACCCATGCGTCCGTCAGGATAGTCAGGTTGTCTCGCTTCTCCTCGCCTCGTAATATCGGGTGAATGTACGCAACGGATGCACTGGATCGTCTGCCATCGTCCGGGTTATAGCTGACTGAGAAGAACCCAACGCCGGGCTTCAGGGATCCGGTTCCTGATATCTGCTTGTTGAAGTCTTCGATGACGGGAATGTCAAGTGCGGAACTGCACGAATTAACCCAGTCCTGGCATAATTGGTTGCGATGTTTAGCGTGGACCGGCTGGACGGTGTTCTTCAGCCTATCCAGCGCTTTCATGAATACAGGAAACGTCCATCCCCGGGCCCCCAATGACTGCCAGATATCCAGGTCGTATTGAAACGGTCGGAAGGAGATCAAGGTATTGTGCGATGAGCAGCCTCCCAAGACCTTAGCTCGTGAGTGCCTGATAAAAGAATTGCCTGTGGATCACGGTTAGATAAGAGAAAAATTTCAACTTTGCACGACATCACTCACCCATAGGCTGTTCGGTGGTACCGTAATCATAATCAAGCTCACCACCAAGCAAGCTTAACCATTTCTTCAGATCGAGAACTCGATCGTCCATATAATCACTAGGACCGGCCTCGATAAGAAGAACTTTCTTGTGCGGAAGATACTCTGCCAGCCTTGCAGCAACGACGCAGCCGGCCGTGCCCCCACCGACGATTACATAGTCGTATTTATCAGAATCTGACACGGGGAGCTGAACGGTAGTCATGTTTCCCAGTAACTAATTCACGTGGTATGGGTTTTCTGGAAAACAACAATACGTTATACGTTATCTGGAAGCCGAAGGTATTATGATGTTCCAACTCCGACTGCGCAACCGTGTGGCAGTCGACATCTATTAATGTGATAATCCTTCGGGGCGTTCGACTAGCAAACTCGCCAAGCCGGTTCGGGAATCGGTCAATGGCAGCACAATTTTGTAGCATGGGGACCTTATCGTTCGTTATTGGCCCGTAATTGTACGAGTCCTTGCGAGATCCCACACGGCGAGCGGTGAATGGCCTGACTCGTAGTCGACCAAGATATGCGTATGCACGCGTGGGGAGGACAAACTCGACAGGTCAAGCTGGTCTATCTGACTTAACGGGGGGTTAGCTGGCGCAGCAGGTGGTTGGACCAGTCGAGCCAGTCCAAAGTTGGGTAAGATAACCTGGATAACCTGGCTAATGCAGCCCATCCTTCTGGATAGCCGTTCTATCTTCTGTATTTTACCTCATGGTTGCCACCCTTAGACCCTTATCTTCGAGAGGTGAGAAATCTTCTTCTCCATATCCCCATATCTAAAGGCGCTATCTACGCTAACTAGCCCCGAAAGCAGTCAAGCTGCCGTCAGCCCGAGGACGTCCGAGAGCCACTAGAGAACTTTGCGAGTTACCGGCATAAAAAGCTAGTACCCAGCTGCTTTGAAGATCCAGCCTATCCAACTCACCAATCGGACGGCTGTTCAGCGAGGCCTTAGCGGGGTCTCAGCGGGGTCAGCTCGTGAGATCTGAGAACAAGAGCCGCAGGGTGTCAACACCGCCTTCTCCGCTCTCCAGACTAGATGACGTGAAACGGTGAATGGTGATATCCTTATCCGGCCCGATCCAATAAAAGACTCCACGTCCGAGGCTTGTTTCTTCAAGTCCTGCTATTAGTATTAGTAACACTATCAACCTCGGATTCGACTTCTATCTTGGCGAGATCGTATCAGTAAATTCATATCTGGCAGGGATCATCCCGCTAATTATTTCACGATTAAGTAGGCACAATACCACTCCAACCACCACGCTAACTCTCCTCAGGCTTTACTGCCGGTCGTCCCTATCTTCATAGTCCACCTAGGTAGTTGAATAGGTTAGGTGCATACGACTCACTGAGAAGTTGTGAAGAGGGTATCATTAGCATCTTGTAATCAACAACCCACGGCTCATCGACTTCTTGTTACCGAGGTCCACATCACAATCCTATCGCCCAGGTACGAATAGTCCCTAGGTACGAATAATCATTTCATTGGCGTCGACACCATGACGTCCTGGGATATAGATCGATACGCCCATTACGCAGGAAAACTGCAACCTACATCGGAGACGTCCGGTCACTTCGAGTCTATCGACCCGTCTAATGGAGAGTCGATATGCAAGATTTATAACACGGCACCCAAAACAATAGACGCTGCAATCGAGTCCGCGCAGTCAGCATTTCCGGAATGGTCTCAGACGCCGCCAGTAGAGCGAGCACGAATACTACTAAAGGTTGTCGCTCTTTTACGCGAACACAATGATGCTCTCGCACATCTCGAGACTCTCGACACCGGGAAACCATATTCGGAGACCTCAACAGTAGATATCGTCACCGGAGCGGATGTCCTCGAGTACTTCGCCAACCTGGTAGGTAGCGGCGGGCTGAACGGCGAGTCCTTCCGCCTCCGAGAGTCCGCCATGGTCTACACGGCCAAGGAGCCGTTGGGAGTCTGCGCCGGCATAGGCGCCTGGAACTACCCGCTCCAGATCGCGCTCTGGAAGTCGGCGCCGTGCCTCGCGGCCGGCAACTGCATGGTGTACAAGCCGAGCGAGTTCACGCCGCTGCACGCCGAGTATCTCGCGCGTCTCTACCGCCAGGCCGGCGTCCCGGCCGGCGTCTTCAACGTCGTGTACGGCGCCGGCGACGTCTGCGCGTACCTGACCAAGCACCCGGCCATCGCCAAGGTCAGCTTCACGGGGCAGGTCAGCACGGGCCGGAAGGTGGCGGGCGCCGCGGCCGGCGAGATGAAGTACGTGACGATGGAGCTCGGCGGCAAGAGCGCGCTCGTCATCCTGCCGGACGCCGACGTCGGCCAGGCGGCCGACGTGGCCATGATGGCCAACTTCTACAGCACGGGCCAGGTGTGCACCAACGGCACGCGCGTGTTCGTGTACCGCCGCATGAAGCAGGAATTCGAGCGCGCTGTTCTTGAAAGAATACAGCACGTCCGCCCCGGCGACCTCTTCGACCCCGCCACCAATTTTGGACCTTTAAGCAGCGCCGTCCACCGCGACAAGGTGCTCGCGCACGTGCGGCACGGCGTCGACGTCGACAGGGCCACGCTGCTGTGCGGCGGCCCGGGGAACCCGGCCGAGTCCTCCGACTCGGATTCCGACGACAGCAACAATGTCCTGCCGCCTCACCTGCGAAACGGGTTCTGGGTGCGGCCCACCGTGTTTACCGACTGCACCGACGATATGGGCATCGTGAAAAACGAGATCTTCGGCCCCGTCATGGCGATCCTGTCGTACGACGAGATCGACGAGGCCATCGACCGCGCCAACGCGACGGACCTGGGACTCGCCGCCGGCGTCGTCGGTTGTGACATTAGTCTCTGTCACACGGCCGTCGCGCGCCTGCAGGCGGGCATCACGTGGGTCAATACGTGGGGCGAGAGTCCCGCCGAGATGGCCGTCGGCGGGTGGAAGCAGAGCGGCATGGGCGTGGAGAATGGACGGAGGGGCCTCGAGGCCTGGGTCAGGAATAAGAGTACGCTGGTGGAGATGTGGAAACCGCAGTCGGTGTTTTCGAAGTTGTGATTTGGGGGTGGGGGTAAGGGTGAGGCAATTGGTATGCGAGTGTCGAATATGTATAGGATGGATGCGACGCAGACGGAATTAGGGTTTACTCCCGTGGCAGACTATTACCAGAAGGAAAAGCACAATTGAGCCACCTGAAGTGGATGTATATCAGCTTACTTTGGGGGGTATGGGAATATCGTCAACTGCGGATATTCCTATGGCTTGTATATGACCGCTTTGGCAACGACCAATATTCAATTTACCTACACGTCGATAAGCCCTTTCACCTCTCTTGCCCTTTTGACTCTTGAGGTGACAGCCTAATTCTTGACTTGATATGAATCTAGACCGCATAGGCCAATGCTGAAAATTTGCAGGGTGGAGCATTTCACGTATAAGTCCATTTACGATGGCAACTCACCAATGAACACAGTTCCTACACAACTGTCCATGTCTGCAGGCCCGACTAGCTCATCGGTAGAGCGCCTCACTAGTATCTTCCCGCAAAAGGATAATACTTAAAAATGAGGAGGCAACAGGTTCGATTCCTGTGTTGGGCACTCATTTCTCTTTTTTTCTTAATTTTTTTTCAATTCTGTGTTCCAGGACTAACTTAGGCCTACTATGTAACGCTAGCCGCTTCTCTCGTGAGCTTTTCCTTTATGTTGTATGGCTACATAATCAGGTACAAGATGCGAAGCGAAATATAATGCGTATTGAAAGAGACTCCTGCTATAAGAAGTCATCTACATACAAAACATTTTATTAGTCACTAGAAGGTCTTCGCTACTCCGTGAGGGGTATGTAAGATGCTTAGCTGCCTACTATTTACATGGGATGGCGTGGACCATAGGGTTAAACGGGAATAGTATATATGGGACTCTATCTGAAGCGGTCAGCGTCGGACCGATTTAGGGCGTCGTCGAGATCAGAGCAAGTATATAAGGACGAGGAGATATGTATAACAAGGTACATTTGATCAGATCCATACATTCATCTCTGTAGCATTTTACCTGGGGACTCTCGCGAATCGACAACGATGGCGTCAGCATCCCGCACGACCAAGCAGTGGGTCCTAGCCGCCAAACCCACCGGCGCCCCGGTCCTCTCCGGTCCCGACGCCACCTTCAAGCTGCAGACGGCGACGCTACCACCCCTACAGGAAGGCCAGCTGCTGTGCCGCGTCCGGTACTTCTCCAACGACACCGGCCAGCGCAACTTCATCGGCACCACCGTAGCCCCCGACCGCTCCTACGTGCCCCCCGTCCCCGTCGGATCGCCCATGCGCTCCGGCGTCATCGCCGAGGTCCTCGAGTCTCTGTCTCCTGCCCACAAGCCAGGGGATCTGGTCATGGACTTCCACCTCGGCACCTGGAGCGAGCTCGTCGTGCTAGAAAGGCTTTGGTTTCGCGAAAGCTCAGCCATCCAAAGCTCCCAGCGCACAGGCCATATAGGTGGTTACCTGAGA
>JAOXNQ010000004.1:926201-953816 GCA_028571165.1 Hypoxylon perforatum | reverse complement strand
GGGGGCGCCGGGCGCTTGGTCATGGCGTCGTAGTGCGTCCTAGTCGTCACGCGGTACGCGCGCAGGAACTCGTCGTCGCACCAGTCCCGGACGTAGGCCGCGAACTGCGCCGTCTTCTCGGCGAACGTGCACCTGTGGCTCACCGTGGGCGCCCGCCCGATGACGTAGGCCTGGACCGCGTGGTCCTTGCCGTTGTACGGCGGCTGCACGTAGTCGCGCATGTTGGCCGCCATGACCGCCGTGTACTTCTCGGGCGCCTCGTCGATGGACATGGCCAGGACGGCGCTTGCCAGCGCCGCGTAGAAGGCCGAGGTCACGGTGATGCCGCGCGCCTTGCAGGCTGCGATGAGGGCCCCCGACGTCGCCCTGTTGAACTTGATGTGCGTGCGCACCGGGCTTCCCGGGGGAGTGGTCGCGTCGCCAAGGTATGGTATGCCTCCCGCGTGTATAGCATTCTTGTGATGTTCTGCGATCTGCTTCTGCGCCAGGGCATGGATTTCTGGCGTTTCTTCCGTCGGTGCGTTGAGCGCGTCTTCCAGTCTAGGAGAGACTCTGTGCAAGTCGTTTTTCCACGAGTCTGCGGCGGGGGACGGGGTGGAAGCAGCCAGGATAGAGAATAATCGCTCCATGATTATGCACACTCCGATACCGTCGATGCGCCAGTGGGATGCGAGAAAGAGAACCTGATTTGATTCGGGGAAGAAGTGCATGCTTGGGTGGTCCCGGGCTGGGTACGAGGCTAAAACTGCATCGGGATCGGTGAAATCAACGATGAAGGTCTCGTCGGCCCATTTTTCCACTTTCGATGCGTCCGGTAGGACATAAGTCTTCTTCGTGAGGCCATCTGGGACGATGGCAAGCGCGGGAAACTCTTGCCTCAAGACCTTCCAGGCATCACGAACTGCCGTCGCCTTGTCTCTGCGGGCAAAGGACGACCCAAAATCCAAGGTACAGGCGCAATAAATACCATAGTGCTCACGGCCTGTGGGCTTGAACATGTGCGAGATGAAGCGATATACCTTCTCTACCCCACCGAGCTCCGTGCTATACACTCCTGGTGATGTTTCGGTCCAGCTCATTGTCACAGGCTCTCTTTGGTCAATTTTATATAACACACTAAACCATCAGTTTAGTAACTCGATGACTGGGAAAGGTAAATCTTATTCTAAATGTTTTCAACCTTGAGTGCCAAGTGTTAATATCAAGTGTGTACTGTCCCGCCCCGTACCGGACATCTGGACTCCGAGCTAAAAGTCCGGCGATATGGAAATGTATCAAACACAGGCAAAGGGAGTGGAATATCTGAATATTAGTGCGACTTGCCATTGCCGATGACATCAGCCTTAGCCCTCTTTACCAGCCATTGATTAGTCTCGGGATTCCGTTGGTCCTGATATATGTAGTGGCGTCTGAGTCCTGAGCTATCAATTCCGACCCAACGGTAGGCTTTGTTTCGCAGTTATTTTGTCAAATCTACACGATGCCGTGGCTTGAGATCTCGCAATCGCACTGGCAAAGGCCGTTGGGAGAAAATGAACGCATGATCAAATGGATCGGAGATAGAGCCCACGCCGCTGGTCGAGAGCACTGGTCAATCACTGTTGCGGGTTCCTTTAGATTGTCAGGCGTACAGCAAGATGGCAAACTTGACGAAAGGGTACGCAAAGCTTGGAAGGTGTTTCGTTTCAACCACCCAAGCATAGCGTCTACGGCCGGCACTGATACCGTAGATTACCTTGTCCCCGACGCCAAAGCCTTGGAGAAGTGGACAGACGAGACGCTGAACATCGTTTCAGACCCCAATGCCACCGCCGACACCCTATTTGCCAACTTTAAGCCAACCCCTTACATCACGGGGCACTTTCTGCCGCACACAGGGCAGTTCGTCCTACACGCCGCGCATTGGAGGACAGATGGCTACGGCGGTCTGCAGCTTCTAAATGCTTTTTTCGACGCCCTGGCATCCAACATAGACCCAGCCACTCTGCCGTGGGGTGATGAGCCGGCTCGTCTGGTACCTAGCATTGAAGAGGTTCTCGAGCTCCCCGAGGAACCCACACCTGAGATTCAGGCCGCAACGGCTGAGTGCCTCCGCAGCGGTGCCGTCGTCGCCGGTTCCATCGGGCTTCCCTATCTTGGCGACCTTGACACCAAGCCCAAGGGAACACGCAGTATCAGACGAAGCCTGCCAGAGTCCACAACATCTTCCGTCCTAGCAGCTTGTGATGCGCGAAACCTCATGCCCCTGTCGGCAGTCCACGCGTCTCTGGCGGCGGCCAACTTTATCGGCAGCGCCGCCTCTGCCAACGGAGATGGGCACTACACCAGCACCATGCGCTTCGGTCTGCGCCCTTACCTGAGGGAGCCCTACAACACGGCCCAGTCCGCATCAGCGCTGTACTCGGGCAGTTACATGGCCAAAGTCGACCCGGGGAACTCCTGGGAGGAGAACGCGGCCCGGTACAACGAACTCTATACCGCGGGGCTCAGCAAGGAGTTCCTGATCGCGCGCAGGCAGTTTGCAGCCCAGGTCCTGGGGATGTTGGAGAAGACCGGCAGCTTGGGACCACCACGGAGCGAAGTCGACATGTCGAGCGTCGACGACGCCGAAAATCTGGTTAGCCCTGTTCATCGAAACGACGGCGGAGTACTGGAGGTCGACGATGTCAGTCTGGGCGTTGAGTGCGTGGCGAGGGAAACGTACCTGTTCTACTGGATATTTAGGGGTAAGATCGAGTTCAACTTGACCTACAACGAAGCTTTTTACGAAAGGGCTTCTATGGAAGAGGTTATGAATACGATAGTCGATGCACTGAAGAAGGGCCTGCAGGTATAAAGTAGAGTGTTTATAGAGTAGCATCATGACATATATCTCTGAGATAGGAGTATACGAGCCTTATATGTTCATAGAGAACTTGAGTGCCATCATGTGCATTTCTGTAGATGGCAAGACGCTACTATCAATCCAGTGTTTAATCGCGTAGTCTATGCTGGACCATCCGATAGATAATAGTCATTATAGGTTCTGTTGTCGTTCGACTTACTGTGATTGGAACCCCACGTTGTCATACAGTTACCCAACACGCGTAACTTAATCCCTACCTTGTAGCGATGTAGGATTATACGGCAAGCTACCTAGCTAAAGTCAAGGCGCGCGATGTCTTAAATTGGACATGTCGTAGATTGCTAATGACAGGATAGATACGATTAGCCTATGTTCAGGAGTTTAATTCAAGATGCTTTCACATTCCATTTAAACTTCGGCATTGAATTATGATCGCGTGTTGTATTATCCTGAACGCAACAGCATCATAGGTCAATCATATACTTACAGAATATATCATTTCTCAATCCAATTCACAATTGCTCCGTATTGGCTATGTCATAGCCTCAACGAAAATTAGCCTTCCACAGCTAGCCGGGCGCCGGGAGGAAGATGTCGGTACCGAAGGTATCATGGGTCTACCAGAAGAACAAGCCTCAGGAACATCGATCCGTTTCGTACCCACGTTGCCTAAAGTGATCTGCGTGCTGAGCACGACTAAACGGGGTGTTCTATTTCACCAGGCAGCCTGGTTACTCCCAATGTCGAATATCGCAGCTTGGATGCACTGGGCGAAGTGCATGACGACACGTGCCAGCCCCATGGAATTGAGCAATTGAGGGAAGTCTTCCTGTTGGTAATATGGAAATAGTAATCGAAAGGAGTTAAAGGCCCGACTGAGTGGCATCAACCCAGCTGTCAGATGGCCCGCGGGGTCCCTATTGCAAAGTCCGATAACCCCCTGCTCCCGCGTGGCTACGCCCCAGCGGTTCGGGTAGATTTGGGGCTGTTGGGAATGTTGGCACAGCCTATTAGCCACTCATCAACGTTATGCGGCAAGCCGTTTCTATCTACGGCTTACCACCATCGGTATTATAGAGAGACAAACACATGTATGTATCACCTCGAATGCATCGGTTTATGCCCCCTTTTTATACTATTTTTATTGTGTTCGTTTCGCATTGCGGGCTCGGCACCGTCACGCAGTTCTCTGATTGATTTCTCTCGGGACCGCATGTAACACAATGCGCGTACATCACTACAAGTATTGTGAGACACTGTCGCAGAGGGGGAGCGTATCGACGTAACGCTATTTGCTAGGTATGGTAGTAGCTAATTTGTCCAGCCAAGCCCAAGGTCACTCTCCGTGCTGCCGCCCTGCGGCGCAGAATATTGGCCTATTGGCCTATCCGCTGAATCAGCTTACAACGTCGATGTCAGTCAAGGCCAAGCACCGCCCCCCAAAGACACCCATGGGTCGCACTGCATTAGAGACAGACGGCTAGGCGGAAGAAGCCGCCTATGGATTCAAACTCTCGAAGGATTCTTTCTTTTGCCATCCTGAAGTAATAGACAACAAATCATTACAGGATGGTTTCATCGTCTCTCATGGCCCATACATTGAGCTGTGTCACCCATGGACCTTGGACGTGTCGGGTGCGAATGCAAATTGCATGCAGTAAAATTCCATCCCCCCTTTGAAAAAAGCAGCAGCCCGGGATATCGCTTTCTCATCGCTAAGTCCGCCCAGAAAATTGAAACACCTAACTCCCGCTCTGGTATCATTTTTAAGTGTCTCGTCGCTCCGTATCCAAGTAAATGCATGAACGTAAATCGCAGAATAAAAAGTAGCGCCGCCGTAATATTATTTCGTATCCAAAATGGCTGCATGTACCGCAGAGCCTCCGATGTTAGGGTTGTTCAGTGCTGTTTGGTTCTGTGGCCCGGGCTTCAGATAGCAATTGCCCGGCGCGTCCCCGTCCACCGCAAATGTCCGGTTCGTCCACGCCGGGATGTAGCTCACTCCCGCGCAGGTGGCATTGTTGTTGGATGTCGTATTACTGGAATAGTCCGAGGGCGTGTAGTAGGTGTAAAAAGCACATGCGTCCATGCAGTCGTCGAAGTTGCCCACGAATAGCGACATCAGCGGATTGTTTGGCGCATCGCTATTGCAGTATATCCTGAAGGTATTTCTGTTGAAAACTGGAGTTGGGGTTAGCGGCCGTTCCTATCTGTCACCTTCAGATATCTCCGAACTTACATTGTGTCGTATAGGTGCTCCCAGTTACTCCGGCTGAGTTTGTAGAGCATCCTTTATCGACATCGCTGAAGCCTGTCGGTGTTGATGTAGGTGCAGTCACAGTGACGGTCGTTGCCGATGCGCTCATTGCAGCTAGTCGTGATTCAGCATCATTCGCCCGGCTTGCCTCGACACCCGTGCCAGCTGCCAACCCTATCACAGCCACAGACAGGATGGCAATAATAAGAGATAAAATGAAGACTAATACTGTGCATCCTAATATTCGTCTTGGCGATCTTCCCGGCTCAGATATCGTCAAAGTCTCATAGCCCGAGTGATTATAATGGTACGGTGAGGGGCTGGGGTTTTCGATGGCGGCATATGTAGGAGGTATAGGATGTATTAGTGACGGGTTTGTCAGAGCTTCTGGTTTTATGGGAGTCGCCGGCGTGCGTTGTCCATAAGATAGTTCTGGTGCAGAAGGTGGGTGATGAACTTCGGGGAAATTGTGAGGTGCCAATTCAGGCGCTTCGTCATACTTTTGGATATCATTAGACTGCCGCTCCAATAGGTGATGTTGAGCTGTTGCGGTGGTGAGATACTCACTCTTGGAGGCATCCTGCCCACGACGATAGCAAAGATGTGTATATTATTATCAGGAATCTAAAGCTATCGCGATTCCCCCTAGTGGTCGTAATTCTCGAAGGTAGGTAACGATCAGGAACAAAATCGCAATTTGAGCTGACAGGAATGGTCAATGGTAGGAAGGGTGGACGAACGACAGAATATGAACTACGAAGTACCGCGCAAAGAATCACAAGCGGATCAGGATCCAAAGCAGACATGGGAGGGATCCCTGACCCCAGGAAACAACCCATCTGCGAAACCTAGCCAATCGCGACCCTGCGTCAGCTTCTAAATTATTAGACCTACATAAGAGCTTGTACCCGAGTCCCGAAGTCAGACAACAGACACGGCTGGGTTGCATGAAGACGACCGGGGCGCCCGTGACCCAATGCAACCCAGCAGCCCCCAGCCTGGGGCGGAAGACTCGAGTAAGTGGTGAGATACCTCACATCGCGACACGATCGTGATTGCAGCTGTACACAAGACGCCGTTGACGAAGTCTCATAAATAGGACAGGCTTGATACTGTTTCCTTGGGCTTGACACGGGTCTTGTGTATCCCCCAGATAAAAGAAATACGCAGACCTGGATTTATTACCCGACTGCGCTGTAAGCGCTTCTACACGCATGCCACCTGAAGTATGGAGTTTAGCTATGTCCCTCACTAGAGGCTTACTTCCGTCGAAAAGGCGGGATATTAGGATGACTAAGGCTATTTAGGTTAGACCCTCCAGCTGCCGCAGTTCTAGTCCAATACTTGACAATTAACACTTCCAATAAGAAGGTACTTTTTATCACGAGCGGTGTGTTTATCTGCTTCTATGCCGTCAGCTCGATATTGCAAGCCCTAAGCCACGTCAAAGGGCATGATCAACGGAAGAATACAACATTCCGTATGTCAAGACCATGTTTAAGACCAGGTAGTTACCCAGGTTGGTAATGTGGTCTTTATTTGCGAGATGCGATTTTCGCATACTAACAGAATTTACCAATGGGTGGGCTCTTCCAGGGTCTTTAGGCTGGCGGGGACGTGCTAAGCAAATGATAGTGCTACCTAACTCCCCTGTAGGTGCCTGGGTAAGACCCTGTACTTAAGGGGGAGTTGGTCCCTGGGATGGGATCTTAAGACAGTATATCAGCGAATCATATGCCGTCGCGCTAGGAACATATCATGAAGTCAAACAAAATGATTCCATATCGTTAAAAAGTCCATGATAGTTCAAATACTCAATTAATAGCCCTAGAAGAAATGATATTATAGTATTAAGCTAATCAACCTGTAGATGCAAAGCTCATAGCCTCCGAGGCCTCCATAAAGGATGAATAAGGTGGCGATGACTAATAATAACTGCTGGACAAAGCTGAGGCAGGGAAACGGCCCCCAAACACAAGCGAAAGTCGGTTGAGACCTGACGATATGTATACAATCTGGATTTATTATATCTTCGTTGGCTGAAGGCTATGAGGCATATAGTGATCATACTAATTAATAACTTTATCCAGTGATGATAATAGATCAGTATGTTTATGAGCATGCAAAGAGCATACCGTTAAACAACTTTGAAACTACCTCCCACATGTAACACTTCGCGTAGTTTAATGCCACCATGAGAAGAACCCATCATACTTCAATCGAACCAAAACCCTCAATCAGCTAACCCTTGGAATCAAAACTTTCATGCAAGGGTAAGTAGAAGAAATGATAGGTTGCCTTACCATTTCTAGACAAGCATGAACTTACCATAACGAAGATAAGCAATGGACTTTTTCTGTTGAAAGCTGGAGACGCTGACGCCAGCACGTCGGAAGAGATTGCGAAAGACCCCATAGGTCCATAGGGCTGAAGCTAGAACATTAGAACGAACTCCATAGAACAATCGGACTACAGGGGTAAGAGTCCTATTACGTAAAGTGCCTAGCTCTCCCTGTAAGGTGATGATAACCACCTGATCCAATCATCTTTTCAAACAGAACAACCTGTCTATATCTTTATTAATTAAGTTCCTTCTGAAGTAAATTCAAGTTGGTGATCTGATATCATTAAAAGCAAGCGAAGTCGCACAACGTGAACGATGTCTTTACACGTGCATGTGTAACGTATCACTACCACGTGGTGGAAGAGCGCAGCTTACTGCACGGGACTATTCCGTATATGAGCCAGGTATCTGTAATAATACCAGGTAGCCCCCAAAGACTTCGCTAAATCTCTCTAAATCAACACGAAGTTACAGTAGGCAAGGGTTTCTCAACCATACGAGAAAGCATTCCCTAGATACCTACCTCCTACTTAACACAGACTAGACTACCTAGGTACTAATTCAAGTTAAGAATATAAGCTTTAAGACGTCATGGGTTTGATCGCAAGGTACCTAGAATGCGATCAGGCCTAAATTCTCACCTCAGCGTTGCAGTAAATATTCGCAGCGCGGAAACAAGGGGACCAAAGGACCACCAACCTATCGCCGGTCCATACCAGAAGCTGTCCCGATAGCCGAACATTTTTGTCATTTATTACATCAGAAAAGACCCGATGGACCGGCAACTTTCCGTCCAGAACAGTCCGAGATTGCCCCGGTTTATCTCGTCCGATGATCCGCAGCCTAAGCTTATCCCTCTTCTTGGGCATGTATCCGCCTCATATGATCCTCAGAGCTGAAACTACTTGATAACTCACAGCTTCTACGAATAGCTAGAGGTCTTTTCTAAGAACACCTCATATTCAGACACGTCATAGTTCATTTTTCTTGTGCGTCAAGTTACCGAGGACGCGGGCTTCGAGCAATGGCTGTGACAATCAACTTGACGCCCACCAGTAAGATATCAAGTGCAACAGAAATAATATGGCCCCAATATTGAGAGAAAAAGCTTCCACTTCTTGAAAGCCAATCTCTCACTTCATCTGGGCTGAGGGATTCGTTAGTCACGTGTGCAAGAGCCTCCCTTCCCATCCCACGACTGCGGTTGGGTCCTGACAAAGAGGCACAGCCCCTTGCCCCCAGTTTCTATTCTATTATTGTCCAGCTTCTACGGCGCGGCACAGCAGTCACAGCATGGTTTTACCCAAACCTTGCGTTCTTTATATTCTAAAAACAACATACGAGAATATTGTCGTTGTCGAAGATGCAAATTCCAACGCGGAAAGATTTTGCGAGGGCCTTGTCGTTCTCCCCGGCGCTCCAAAAGCCCCTAGGCAACGGACTCAAACTTTCGGGTTCCCCGCTTTCGGGGCTCTTTCACGCCAAATGCCACCATGGACCTTTCAGTCGACTGCGGCTCGTACTGCGAAGAATACGGCGCGCCGCCCGGTGAGAGGCCCGGTGAAACAACGACCGTAGACTTTTGCGAGATGAGCATGATCGAGCAGCCCCTAGGCGGCGAGGAGAAGAAGAACGCGACGTGCCCGCCTCAAGAGGGGTATGCGTTGATCAGCTCGGCAGGATACGTCATTCCCATGTTCTTTAGCACCCCCGTGAGCTTCTCTTCCATCTTCCCCTATCGTTTCCCTTGGGTCGATGGTGACTGACAAGAGCAGGGCTGGTACAACTTTACGTTCGATGCAAAGACTGCCGAGGGCAAGAGAATTTACTGTGTGACGGCTGAGGTTTGTTTGCGATGGGAAGACGAGGACAGGAATAAGCATTATCCCCCGGGTCCTTGGAATGATTGTAGATGGCCGCGGTAAGGAAGGTATGATGTCTTCCCTCCTCCTTACGAGTCGCCGAGTGTAGCGGGTGTTACCTCCACTTATCAAGATATTGCACAAAATGCGGAAGCTTCTTACGATGTTCAGAAAATCTCTTTTACGACGGCAGGAATTAGCACATACCTAGGTAGATATATGAACGCTGAGTACTTAACTCTCGGTCTAAGGTAAGGGGTTGAGCCCTGAATTATAAAGCCAGCATGCCTTGACTTTGTGTTTTGATCCATGTTCGAAGTAAGGAGACGTACTCTTGCTACTCTAGGCTCCGCATCACCCGAAGCATACAAGAACAAGGCCCTCCAATTCTCGTCGTTACGCACACGATTCCTACAACTGCTTTCCCTCTCTAGAGTATCATCGACTACCTCGACGTACACTATTGCGTAATTTACTGCTATATGATTTAGATGTTATGAAATACTCCCTGGTTTCTCGATGCAGGAGTTCAGAAAGTCTGAAACTCGCAGGAATACATATCTGATTACTATAAACCCGCTTGGGCTCCCTATTGGTTCCCAGCTAGTTTATCATGATCAAGAATTGTATTTTACTGATTGGTAGCTATGCATTAGTACCCGAACTGCTTCATCTTGTAGTTGGGATATTTGGGCGAACTCAACCTATGGTCCTGTCAAGATTACTTGCTGCGAGGTTTGTTAGCACAGGCAGGGATTTCCATCGAGAAAAAGCAATTCTTGTCACCCAAAGGGCGCACTCTATTGCTTCGTTACGATAACCGGCGAGAAAAAAGATGATGCATAAGGTTAATCCAATCCTGCTTTTGAGGGACATGGAAAAGCCTAACTTATGTGCAAATATGCAAGTACTCGGAGTATTGTACGATCTGCTGAGCTCCCAGGCTCCTAACTCGGGCTATTCTGCTGTAGTTCCAGCCAATTGCTAGCCGACCGTCTAGCGGTGAAGCGGGGTAACAAGGGTCAGGGCCCCGAGTCTTAGTTGGGAGTTCAATTGCAGTTACAGCCAGGTACAAACAAGTAGAATTTGGAGGGGTAGGTAGCCGATGAGGGGTACCGATTTCAACGCATGTCGAATTGTGAAAAGATGCACAGCTCTAACATCCAAGGACCTGGTAATTAACCTCCTTTGAACTGGGATAATATATGACAATATGCTTAGCGTCATCTTTACTACCGGATGCAACACACTCATGCTTCAATGTTAGTGCAATGATATTGCGGGTTGGAAGGTCGGAAAGGTGGAAAGGTTGCAATCCGAAGCTCAGGGTCTAATATTCAATTGATCGATCCATATTAAAGTCACCCACCTTATCCAAACATCTGGAGACCTAAGTACGGACCTGCTCAAATGTTCAAACGCGCCCATATATGCAAGTACCCCATAAGCCGCATATAAAATATGCGCGGTGAGCGAATCGGTACAGTAGAGTACATCCGACGGAGTATTAGTTTACCGCAAATAAGCTTCTAACAGTGACCAATGGTGACTAAACGTGGCTAAATAGCGTTAGACTCGACACAAACAGACCAATCAGTTAGCCTCCAGACTCGGAATGACGGGTGGTAGTGTTGGTGGGATGATGGTGGGACCCTTGGGGGGGCACCTCTGGGAACCACCTAACACTAACAAAATCTCAGGATTCGAGATCCGTCCTTCTATGCAAGGTCCTCATAGAATTTCCGAGCCTTTCTTTTCTCCTCTTCCTCTACCCTCTGCACGTTATTTCTCTTTCTTATGTCCTGGACATTGGTGGGAAAAGGGTTGGTGTTTTCAACTCCGCTTTTTCCTAAAGGATAAAGTTAGACCTCTTGGATTGAGTGTCTACCTTTTCTATGTGTTCGCACTAGATTGCTAGGTTAGTTGCTAATATTTTTCTTTCATATGGCCGCCCTCGATGTGCTGTGTACCTGTGTCATGGTTTTTCTGAACCTTGGACAGCTTATGATCCCAATCAATTCCTCTTGCTAACCCTGTCGCCTAGATTTTCGTCCCATCTCCTATATTTATTCGGTCTACCTTACCAACCTACCTACATATCTGTGCCTGTAATATTAGTGCCGGTCTCATACCGTGCCCGCTCCGTTCGAAATGCATATCAACGAGATGCTCGCGGAGGCCGAGAAGACGGGCCAGCCGTCTTTCTCCTTCGAATACTTCCCTCCCAAGACAGCCCAGGGTGTCCAGAACCTATACGACCGCATGGAGCGCATGTACGACTTTGGTCCTAAGTTTATTGACATAACATGGGGAGCGGGCGGTCGAATTGCCGAGCTCACCTGCGATATGGTTCTCCAAGCCCAAGCCTACTTCGGTCTTGAGACATGCATGCATCTCACTTGCACAGACATGGGGGAGGAGAAGATCAACGACGCCCTAAGGAAGGCATACAAAGCTGGCTGCACCAACATCTTAGCCCTACGAGGGGACCCCCCGCGAGAGAAGGAGAAGTGGGTTGCCACCGACGGCAGCTTCCAGTATGCAAGAGACCTCGTCGCCCATATTCGAAAGACATACGGAAACCACTTCGACATTGGTGTGGCTGGGTACCCGGAGGGTTGCGATGACAATAAAGACGAAGATTCCCTGTTGGACCACTTGAAGGAGAAGGTTGACATGGGAGCCACATTCATTGTTACCCAGATGTTCTACGATGCCGATAACTTCGTCCGGTGGGTGGGTAAAGTGCGGGAAAGGGGTATTACGATTCCAATCGTACCTGGAATTATGCCCATTGCCACCTACGCCAGCTTCATGCGTCGAGCGAATCATATGAACTGCAAAGTACCTGAGCATTGGATGGCTGCCCTTGAACCGATTAAGAACGACGATTCTGCTGTGAGGGAGGCTGGAAAGACATTGGTCGCCGAATTATGCCGGAAGATCATGTCAGCTGGCATTGTCCATCTACACTTCTACACCATGAACCTTGCGCAAGCGACTCGTATGGTTTTGGAGGAACTAGATTGGATGCCAACAACAACGCGCCCTCGGAAGCAAGCCCTGCCTTGGAAGCAGTCTCTTGCGCTAGGACGACGCGAGGAAGACGTGCGACCGATTTTCTGGCGCAATCGTAACAAGTCATACGTCTCACGAACCCAGGACTGGGATGAATTTCCAAACGGTAGATGGGGTGATTCTCGTTCTCCTGCCTTTGGTGAACTGGACGCATATGGAATTGGTCTGACCGGCACCAATGAATCCAACCGCAAGAGATGGGGCGAGCCCAAATCTGTACAAGACATTGCCTCTCTTGTCGTCAAATACATCCAAAGAGAGATCCCCTCTTTGCCATGGAGTGAAGCACCATTGACTTCGGAATCCGATGCCATCACCGACGATCTTATCAAACTCAATCAGCGCGGCTTCCTGACCATCAATTCCCAGCCAGCAGTTGACGGCGTAAAGTCCACTCACTCTATATACGGATGGGGCCCACCCAACGGATATGTCTACCAGAAGGCATATCTAGAACTGCTCGTGTCACCGGAATTGTTTCCCGAGGTCATTCGAAGGATCGAAGCTAACCCGGACATGTCTTACTACGCCGTAACTCAGACCGGGAATTTCACGACTAACGCGCCAGCTGAAGGGCCCAATGCTGTCACCTGGGGAGTTTTCCCTGGCAAGGAGATTGTACAACCCACGATTGTCGAGACCATCAGTTTCTTGGCCTGGAAAGACGAGGCTTTCAGACTGGGTATGGATTGGGCACATTGCCACGATGCCAACTCACCTAGCCGCGTTGTGATCGAGAAGATCATGAGCGAGTGGTACTTGATTAATATAGGTAAGTTCGTCTCATCTCTAAGAAAGAATAGCGCTAATACAAGGATCAGTCAACAATGATTTCCGTCAACAACGTACCATTTTTGAGTTATTTGATGGTTTGACGGTGAAGGACATTGACGTCCCTGCCGCTGCTCCCAGCGGGCAAACCAATGGTGTTCATAGGGAGTCGAACGGCATCTCAACATGAAACAGAAACAGAAGTAGAGTAGTCGTAGCGGCTTGAGGCCGCTCCGGCAATTATACAGGGAACGGCGTCATGGAACTTTTCAACAAGCATTCGGCAGGCGGGCGAAGGGAGTTAGGTATTTTCAACAAGCATAAACCAAGGCGTTTGGAAACGGGGTCCAGATTTTTCAACAAAAAAATCGGAGCATAGGTTTGGGCTCTTAACGGCAACCTACAAAAGGGACGGGCATAAAAAGAGGCAGCGCTGCATCATATCTCAACGATACCCCCAGCAAATGAAATGATGATTTTAAGCATGAACAAGTATTTATATTTCATTGGACCGGAGGAATATCTTCGTGGCAGGTGTTGTTAAAATCTACCTAAGTAGATACGGCGACGAGTTATATCGCCATTATAGCTACGAAGAATCTATTGGATAACTTGCTAGCAATTTTAACACTAAAAGCCAAACTAGAACAGAAGAGTCTGATAGTCTGCTCCCTTAGAGTATTTCTTTCCTTCGGATACAGCTCTTCTACGTTATTTCAGATGCTTGATTATTATATTGAGAAGGAACTAAGCTGTCTCAATTGGCACATTTGAAGCTATTACCACCGATATCTCCGATTTACGTGGGTTCTGAAAAGCCGAGTTCTGCGGCTCAGCAGCTTGACAGCTTAACGTCGCATCAAAAACAATAGATCCCGAATCTAGACTGCTGCTCCTATCCCAATTCCACTCCGTAAGTTCCATTACAGTCTAGCCGTGTCTGCTCCATCTAATAAGCGAACCACATGCCGACCACGGTCGAGAAACATGCGCAAAGATGATTTCTGTGGGCTGCTAATTTAATAAAACCTAGCAAGACCCCTAAAACTTGAGCGACCTTTTCTTCTTAGCGCAAGCTTGGAATGGGGCTAAGCACAAAAAATATGTAAATCAGTTCACATACAATTCAGCAGTTCGAAGACCTCTTCTGTGTCACTTTACTATAACCTTATTCGTGTCTTTGATCCCTCTATGATCAAACCTTAATTAAGAAGGATTAGGGAATTGTAGCGGAAGAATTGTTATCAGTTTTCATTTAGTAATTGGAATTGACAGAGCTTGGATATTTCCTAAGTTTCCTCTTTCATAATTCGTTACCGCGCGGCATACGATATATAGTTAATGCAGCCCCTTTACTAAACAGTCCCTTGCTAGCTCCTTTTTTCTCGTTTCTTCCACCTGAATTGCCGCCACCGGCATTTTTGTTTTGCTTCATGTTTCTTTTTATTTGCTGCTTTCATTTTAATTAGCAACCTTATTCTGCTGGGCAGGATCGGATTGTCATGGCTTCGATAACTATAAGCCCGGAACTACCCCGGAACGACGTTATACTGCTTCGGAACCTTGCCGATGACATCGAGCGGTGTCAACAGAAAGCCGGCCCGCCGCCCAGCAGCAACGGTTCCGCTAAGTCATCCGGCGGGATCGCACAGCGAAAACTGTCGGCATCCGGCCAAGAGGCTGCCAACGGATGTAGGTTCCACTCCGTAAATCCTGAATCAAGAAGCCCGATGGCAGCTCGAGGGGTACATCCGATTCACAGGTATTAAACTGATTCTCTGTCATAGCGGCTGGGCGTTACATCTCACCAACCCGGGATGCCGACGATCTAAGTCGGATGAAGGCGCTTAATGATCCATCGAGCCAAGACTTTGAGCCGACCGTTTTCTCATCTGTAGACCTCCAGGATTTGGAGACACGATTGCATCCTGTAATTTATCGTCACATCTTGCTGCCGTATATAAAATGGGCGCAGGGAATTGCTAGACATCCAAGGGTACGTATAATATAATGATTTTGAGTAATATGGGACTAATATATTTGCAGTACGTCTCACGGGAACATGCATTCGTCTCATCCAAACTTTTCCCGCAAGAACCCCATCTCAGGATAGGGCTTCGGATCTTATCATGGACAAGTTTACTAATGAATAGCAACCCAGCGATGTGGTTATGATCACTCATTTAATCCTATATTTCACCACCTCTATCCCGAGCGCGATATGGCTGTACTACCATTTTACGTACCTGCACGGGATCCTTCACTTCGCCCTGCAGTTCTACTACCTAGGCACGTACACGCTGATGATGCATCAGCACATCCACGGAGGCGGCATACTGAACAAGAAGTCCTCGCTCATCCACCTGTTCGACGTGGCGTTCCCGTACATCACGGACCCGCTGATGGGCCACACCTGGAACACGTACTACTACCACCACGTGAAGCACCACCACGTCGAGGGCAACGGGCCCGACGACCTGTCGTCGACCCTGCGGTACCAGCGCGACGACGTCTGGCACTTCCTGCACTACGTCGGCCGCTTCTACTTCCTCATCTGGTTCGACCTGCCGCGGTACTTCCTGCGCAAGGGCCGCCGGACGTCCGCGCTCAAGACGTTCTTCTGGGAGATCTCAAACTACCTCACGCTCTTCACGCTATATAAGATTAATGCCCGCCCGACCTTCTTTGTCTTCCTGCTTCCGCTAATGCTGCTCCGCGCCGGGCTCATGGTCGGTAACTGGGGACAGCATGCCCTTGTCGACCCGGACGAGCCTGATTCTGACTATCGGTCTAGCATCACGTTGATTGATGTCCCCGTAAGTACCTACCTACACTCTTTCCAGCCCTAACTGGTTATCTATTTTTAACCCCCCAATCGTCTACCCCTCTATCTTTCACTCAACACTAACCACCGCAATCAGAGCAACCGATACTGCTACAACGACGGGTACCACACATCGCACCACCTGAACCCGCGGCGGCACTGGCGCGAGCACCCGGTGCACTTCCTCGAGAAGAAGGGCACGTACGGCGCCGAGCACGCCCTCGTCTTCCACGGCATCGACTACCTGGAGATCACGATCCGCGTGCTCCTAAAGCATTACGACTACCTCGCCGCGCGCCTCGTGCCCATCGGCGACCGCCAGATAGCCATGACGCCCGCCGAGCGCGCCGACTTGCTAAGAAGCTGCACCCGCCGCTTCTCCGAGGAGGAGATCGTGGAGAAGTTCCGCCGCGCCGAGGTGATGTGAAAAATATGTGTGTGTGCGTGCGTGTGTGAGTGTTTGAACTGGCGGATGAAGCTCAAATGTAGAAATTTGCAAGATTTTAGTCTCGTCGAGGGAAAAGAGTGTAGTGAGAGAGGGCGGGAGGTTGAGGTGTGATTTTGAATTGAAATGTAAGGAACCGTGGAGGGAGGCACTATGTTGGATGATCGATTCCTTGTTCGAGCATACCTACCTAACATATCATGTATGCCCATCCTATACACATACCGGAGGGTTCTAGATACACCGAACATCTTTCAAAATCCACTTCCCATATATAGGAGGTAGGTAGCTACCTAATCTCTTACATAATAATACATTTACAAAGTCGTGTCGAATTCTGCCTTGATTTGCATCTTCTGCTGCACTCGCTAAGATTAGGTGCTAATAGTAGTATCGGAGAAGTCAGCCTCCGTGTGGGTTTATGTTTCTATAAGATCTGCCAAGGTCATCTACAAGAGGAAGAAATTAGACAATACACGTAAAAAGGAAAGAAAGTGAAACCATATAGAATAAAGAAATTATAGGCCCTCAGACAAGCTAGATAGGGGGTTAGAGGCATTCATTCGCGCTAGGTTAGGGATATTCCGGACCGGTGGGAATCTCTACACCGTTTGAAAAAGGGTGGGAGGGGCTGCCTACCTAATCAATGCAAGCACGATCAGCTTCATGACTAAAACAGTCATATGTGCCTAACCAATTCATCGCCCCCAGTTCAACTTCTCCGACAAGTTGCAACTTCCCCCCAACCGTTTGAATTGTCATTCTATTAGCGCGTGTCTCGTGCTCTTTTGTGCAATTCACCTTGCTTACTACGAACCGTCCGGGAGAATTTAAGTCACCTGGGCAAGATCCGGAGTGTGGGGATCACATCATATAATACACGCGCCTGGGAACCGATAATCTTATGATCTCGCGATTATCGCAACTCGCGCTGCACCTCTCGAGACCTCGCCCCGAGCTAGGCCGTATATCTGCAGCGGCATCTTCATCATTTAGGTTCAGGTCCAGCGGACTGGCGTCGAGAATCATGGCTTCGGCGGACGAGCGGAACGCGAGAACCATTCACACGGCCGCATGTCTAATTATCGGCGATGAGGTTCTTGGTGGAAAGGTCGGCACCGCTCCCCGCCTGACCCTCTCACAACATTCATAGCTATTTGCTGACATATTTTAGACGACTGATGTATGACTTTACCCGGCCTTTGTATAGTCGTGTCCTAATGGCTAACCCATGATGTGAAAGACGAATTCGGCTTATATGGCCAAATGGTGTTTCTCTCTCGGTGTAGTAAGAACATTTCAGTTTTATTTGTTATTTTTTTTTCAACGTATGGAAAGGCCAAATTACAATAAAGCTCACATAAGATTTAGAATCTTAAGAGAGTCGAAGTAATCGAAGATGACGAGGACGAGATCATCGAAGCTGTGCGAAGAATGAGCGACCGCTACGATTTCGTCGTTACCAGGTATCTTCATCAAGGCGCAAAGCCCTCCTCTTCCGATTTGAAGCAGCTGAGCTAATCCCTAGTTAGTGGCGGCATAGGACCTACGTAAGTTACCTGTCGGCTTTGCTTTAGTGCCTTTTGAGTCTTACTTCGACTAGACACGATGACATCACCTACCAGTCTATCGCCAAGGCCTTTGGCCTGAAGCTGGTCTTGCACGACGAAGCGTACGCTCGTATGAAAAAGCTTAGCAAGCAACGAAAATCGGAGCCGAATTTCAGCTGGGAGGTCGATTCCCCGGCTAAGACTGCACGGCTCCGAATGGTGCGGCTGCCTATTGACGAGACCCGCGATATCGCGAAGCAAGCCTTGTTTCCCCGCGACGATCTATGGGTTCCTGTCTCGGTGGTAAATGGAAATATCCATATCCTCCCGGGTGTGCCGAGATTGTGTAAGCCATTGGGCCGCTGAGATTATTTAACTACACAGCAATGACTGACAGTACCTAGTCGAGAACCTTCTGGAAGGCGTGAAGCCGTTCATAGTTGACAGATTGGTGGACCCGGACGGCAAAGGGATTTGTAGAATTATTATTTCTACACCGTTGCCCGAGAGTAGTGTCGCTGACTATCTTACCGAGCTGGCTGCCAGAGTTGCACCCAAGGGCGTGAAAGTCGGTAGTTATCCTAGATGGGGCAAGAAGAACAACTCGGTTACCCTCGTCGGAAGAGACAAGGACTATCTCGAGAGCCTTGTGCCGGAGGTTATCCAAAACGTCAAAGGAAAGCGAGTTCAAACAGAGGGAGAAGATGACGAGCCGGAAGTTAAACAGGCCTGATCCGAGTATAGACACCAATAGTTCAACTGCTTGCCAGAGATGCATAGGACGTCTACGATGAGCTTGAATGATTTTCAGCGTTCTCGCGCACGCATTGACCCTGAATAAAGAAAGTGCTGACATGATCTTCGCTGATCTTGCAGATGGCCGTCAGGGTTTCATTTTCACAAGCATGGCCCCTAGCTAGCAATATATTGCAACTTATCTGCTTGCGGTCTACTCCGTGTGAGATGGTGAGGCGGTGTGTAGCTGCTGGACAATGAATGAACAGTGACGCTCCTTAGGAATTAGTGACAGGGGTATTCGCTCATAGGATATCTCCATTTCTAGTGGAACATATGCGCTGGGCTTGAAAGCATTAGTATTAAGATTTTCTCAACTCACCTATCTTGGGAAAATAGTCGACGACAACAGCGACGAAGATAATGCGCTCTTCGTCTCATATAATACCTCCCTTTAAGAGAAAATGGCACGGGATCTCGCTCGCATTCGCGGGGGTTGAACATCCCTGTTTTAGAAAAGAATGAGATTGTCGATGATTCCGGCTAACCTCAGGTAGGTTATATCGTGCTCTATCCGGCAATGCTGGCCCTGCTGGCCTGCTACCCATGACACCCACATGCATGAAGAAAAGACGGTCACCTCTTAGCGGACGGAGATTTTAGGGTTCCGTCAGGCTTCTAGAAAAGTTTAAAGTGGCACCGGCTCAAGAATAACTTGAGGAGCTTTTGAGAGTAGAGAGACAAGAAAAAATTAGCTACTTGTACCTGTTGAACTTGGTAGGGTGGCCTCGTCACGACCCTGTACCATTATGTTGGCTATATATTGATCAGTGAGCCTATGAGGCGAGTATGGAGGGAGATGAACCTCATTTCCAGTTCAAACCCGCGTCGCATTCTCGTCGATTGAAATTTGGGAGTTTTCGTTTCTTTTTCGTAGTGTTGTTTCCTCTCCGGTTCAAGTAGGCAATGTATATAGTAGGTAAAGACATTGACAGTGATATTTAAACGCCTACGATGCCACTGAAATTGTCGAGATAATAACATTTTTCTGCTAAACCCATCTTCTGTGTACGCAGATAGTATTTGGCAGGTCGAAACGGCAGTCCACTAAAAAGTCCAGGATGCACGCGACGCCCCGTACGTAGGCTTGCTAATCTATGGGGAAGGCAGTCGGCCTCATCTTGCGCGCTTGTGTCGTCGAGAGATATCATGGGTCAACGCGGTTGACATTCTGAGTCGGCTCACCGCTTAGGGTAGCATTGATGGTGGAGTTGGATGGGAAATGGCTGGTCCTGTTGGAGGTATCAATTGCTCCCTTCGGCACGAAAGCTGTGATTGATTGATTGAAAGCTACGATGTGGTTCAGATGGAAGAAGCAACTGGGACAGAGCTACTAGAGCTGCTCGCCCAGTCTACTAATCCGTAGTAGCGCACGTATTTGTATGCATAATGATTGTCTACAGACGGAATATAGTGATCGAAACGGGGTGTATAAATACACCCATCCCGCCCCCCGTCCATCCCTTGCAACTGCAGTCGGTGGAAGCTCGGCGGCGCTACTATGTAGGGCCATACATCGCATACAGGTCGGAAACCCATCCAGTTGGCCGTCGAGGAAAAGTGGCTTGGTGATAAGTGAACGGCCTACAGTTGTCAAGGCAGATTTAGCTGATAGCAGATGAAATCTTTTGGTCCGACATAGAGGCCAAAGGCTTTGCAAGATAAGACCGTCCAAGGACGAAAAGCTTATGACGGGTGAGATGGAGTCAATGGACTGAATTTAGGTGTATTATACCTGGGATAGCCCTCCCTGATAAGATGTAGCCTCGAATTTTAAGGTTGGTGGAGCAAGTATCTCAGCTTTTCTCAAAGTGTTAGCGGTTCGCCGAGCCCCCTGAGCTCCCCTAAGCTTCCCCTACACTAAATAAGTACTCCGGACAATAAGACACTTACGTAGCTGTGGAATAAAACAGATGAATAAAAAAAGACCTGTCAGTAATAGAGCATCCAATAGGATGGATTAACGTATTAATGGCCAAGGATAGTGTTTGGATACATTTGGAGCTGACGCAAGACACATAGGATAATAGCTAAAAAGAACTGATACTGCATTCTGACGTCTGTTAGTCTTTGATTTTCCCAGACATCCCATCTATCATCTTATATTTACAGGCGACTTAGGGGCAAGTCAAAACTCCCCGACTCCTCGATGGCACACTAGTAAGGTTGGAAAGATAGATAACCTGATTAGGTATTCAAATGATCCCAAGTTACCCCTATCCTTAGTTATATCTTATTTATTAGTCTATTAGTCCATCCCATGAGGCGATAGCTATCCAAACCTCACAAATTGAAATCCCCTATTATGAGCTAGGGAGGAGGTTCTTCGTCCGCTGTACTAGTATATCTGCGGTTAGTGTTTACTTCCTATTCCACCTTAGCGTAGTGCACTCCACGAATTAGGAGAGGCTACCGCCGTGCTAGTCTGACTTAGCCTGCCAGCTTGAACAGCGGGGTGGTCCGTGCCTGTTAATCAAGGCGGCAAAATCGTATGAGAACTCTAACAGCCAATGTCAATCAAATCCCTTCTTGGTCCTTGATCCTCCTCAGCCCCACCCGAGCCACCCCAGTACGCCGTCAAGTTCACGGTATTGGGTACTGTATCGTATTAGATACCTGGGTACGTACCTCTTCCCTACCTTTTCCCCCCATCTCCCGCAGGGGGCCCCCCTTTGAGCTGTGGCCTGAACCACAATCATCTGTGGTCCGTTCAGTGGGCCAAGCAACGAAAGCAATCAAGCGCCCGAGAGTCCAATCCAAAGTTCTCATTACTTTGACAGTGCAAAAGCTGGACTGGCTCGACTGCATCAAATCATCACTCCCCCCTTCTTTGCCGTCACAATCCCCAAGTTCCCAAGTGAACCGTGAACCGACAAGAGGCACTCCCACGGCAACGGCACACACGCGCGCGACCAAATCTCTTCTTTCTTTCCATTACTCGTTGTGCCACCGAGATCCCTCATATTTTTTTCTCCCACTTTAGTAATCTGCTTCGTACCATTCCTTCGCCAGACCTTGCCGGCTAACGGCGAGTCCTTCGCGGTTTTTAAAGTTCTCCTCAACCAGCTCCAGCTTTGCACCGGCGACCAGCCCCGTACCTTTGCCAATACTCAGCGTCACGTATCACGCAGTACGCAGCACGTATCGCCAGTGCTTCTCGACGAGTCGCCCTTCATTTGACCTAATTCTTCTAATCGCGCCCGAGTCTGTGACGACAGAATTCTTTGTCCGCCGCCCGAGATAATACCAACTCTGCTGTGCTTTACTGCGCTGCACTGCAACCACGCACCCAATAATCTAGTACACGCCATCGCTGCCGATTGGCGAATACACAATGGCATCCAAGGTATGGCTTATCCGTGCGCAACCCTTGATATTATTTTCGTCAACTTACCCGGCATCGTTATAGTTTCTACGAGAGTACAAACTGGTCGTAGTTGGTGGAGGAGGTGTAGGTAAATCCTGCTTGACCATTCAATTGATACAGAGTCACTTCGTCGACGAATACGATCCTACTATTGAAGGTTAGTTAGACTCATGATTTTGCCAGCCTCCTTTCTTGTAAAAGTCCCGTCGCTAATAGTCTGGTTTACTTTCTATTAGACTCGTACCGTAAGCAATGCGTCATTGACGATGAAGTCGCTCTCCTCGACGTACTCGACACGGCAGGTCAGGAGGAGTACTCGGCTATGAGAGAGCAGTACATGCGCACCGGCGAGGGATTCCTTCTTGTCTACTCCATCACATCGGACCAAAGTTTCGAGGAGATCCGTACCTTTCAACAACAGATTCTGCGAGTGAAAGACAAGGACCCCACGGATTATTTCCCCATGGTTGTGGTTGGAAACAAGTGCGATCTTGAGAGCGAACGTGAGGTTCCGCGACAAGGTATTTGATCTTCTGTATTTCCATGTTGACATTATTCTGACACATACCCAGATGGCGAGGCTTTGGCGAAGCAGTTTGGTTGCCCATTTGTCGAGACGTCAGCTAAGTCCCGAACGAACGTCGACAAGGCATTCTTTGACCTCGTTAGAGAGATCCGCCATTACAACCGCAACATGCAAGGCCTGTCGACAAACAGTGGTGTCAACGGTGGCATGAGTGGCCCAACGAACAAGTTGGAAATGAACGAGGGCGAGTCCGAGGCTGGTTGCTGCTCCAAGTGCGTAGTCCTATGAGATGGATGACGTGGGCATGGAAGCAAGATGATTTCAATGGCAATTGAAACAATTCATGGGAGAAGACATGAGTGTTCCCCACCTATACGTGCGGAAGAATATACGTGCAATCGCCATGAATGCGATAAATGGTCTTGGCAGGTTTTGAAACGATCATGTCGGTCCAATCGAGGTAAATTTGTTGCATGGAAACGGGAGTCAGGGTCTTGCAGCTCACAGGGACCGAGCAATCATCAGCATCTGAAAAGGGGATAAGGGGCGACCGAGTGACTGATCTCCCACCATTCGAGAAGATAACACTTGTCTATACGGATTTCTGGCACGACGCGTCGAGATCATAAAGAATACTTTGCGTGGACCTCCCCTGGTTCAGAGCATCGCGGAAGGGAATTACTCCTGGCCATTTCACTACTTGTAATGTTCTTCACTTTCGGCTTTTTTTTCTCTTTTCTACAGTGGTTCGATGTCATAGATTCCCCATCGTCAAGTTCAGGCGTCAAGTCAATTTCATATAATCTGGACAGGAGATCTTTATAGTGCATGTCCCTTTGCAAATGTGGTCTATTACAACATCTGGAAACTGGCCTACAATGGTAACATACGGCCCATCTACATCGACTGGGCCTTTCTGACTTATGGGTGTCCAGCGCCTTGGTACCGGGGATAATTATTCGTGACTGGAACAATGTACTTCTTCAATGAGGACAGAGTCAAGCTCAGTGAGTGACGAGCCGCACAGAGAGGGACTGTTCCCTATATACCGATATCACATGTTTTCGTACAGTTAGGTAGGTTATCTGTCTTCCCCATCTCTCACTTCTTGCTAAACTAACAGCATAGTGCCTATATTAAACATATTTCAGCATGAAAGGAATCTTGGTCAACTACTTCTTAGCTTTATCGCCAGCATCAAACAAAGAGAAGCACAACTGCCTTATTCATGAAATTCATGCAATAGCATTGTTTAATTCAACGTCCACGCCTGGGATTCTTATTTATGACGCGTTCGCTGGGTGACGCAAGATGGCCTACTCGCTATACATTTCCGACTTATTTACTATACGTTGGATACTGAAACGACATACAATAGTGCCTATATTGCGGTCCCAATTCATTCAAAGTTAGCAGCTTTTTCCATCCAAAATCTTGTCCCTTGTATTTATCTAAGGTACCTAGATAGGTAGTAATTCAACATGCAACAGGATCCTCCACGCTTCACCGAGCCGGGGCCGAATTTCTTACCTAAACAAACTTACTTATACTTCTACGGAGATGGTCAAGGGCCTCAAATCAGGTCGCATCAGCTCAGACAATGGCGTTCGACTTATTCCGCGTTCGACCGGCGTTGTGACCCATGTGTCATTTATAATTTTCCGGAAGTAGGATGCAGATTCGACTCCCCCAACCGCTGTGCCAGCTGTGAGCTGTACGGTAATCAATGTACCACATTGGGAGACGTCTCAGACCGGCCGCGAGCGCCGGCTTATCCGGATCCTAACGCCGGAGGGTCATCTGCCGGCGCACCACCACCCAACCCTTCGCCATTCAACCCGTCGGCAATACTTGCAACGCCGTCCGGTCCACCGCCGCCCGGCCCGCCGCCATTCTTTCCACGGGGACCACTGCCGTCCGCACCACAAACCTTAAACCCCATTCCAGTGCGGCCAAGTTTTGCTGGGGCCTCACGTCCCGCCCGGACTGACGCGCCGGCGTGGCCCGCTCTCACCCAGCCTGCCACCGAGCAGGATGGGGAACCCTTGACATATTGTGACAATGTATGTAACCCCATAACTCCCTGCTAACCTGCTAAAGTAGTTGCTAATTCTTTGTATAGTGTAAAAGAAGAGTCCGTCAAGGCACCTGTGATGCTAACATTGACGCACCGCCAGGTGTGGGTTGCACTCAGTGCAGGATTGATGACGTTCCTTGCAGATGGATGACCGCTCGCGGTAGACCAAGCCACCTCACCCTCGCCCCGAGACCTGACGGGATGATAGTTCCATTATGTTGCGACCAGTGCGTTACCCGGGGAGGTATCAAATCATGTTCATGGAAGGGGAAAAAAACAAATAGTACTCAAACAGCTTTCAAACCTTGCATGAGATGTCGAGAGTCTAGGATGAATTGTACGCAGGGAGGTGTAGACGCAAAGGATATCTTGCGAAATGGTAACACCCATCTCTCTCTCACGCGGAACCTCCCGCCCAACCAGCAACGACCGGCAACCCAGTGGGAAATGACAAGCAACCCAATTGCTATATTTGCTCCACATGATGCTCGACGCCGAAGTGCCAGCCCCGAACGGGACCCCGCTGAGGATACAGCTGCTCCCCAGCTAGGTGCAACCCATGGGCAACCGACATTCATAGACCTAGATGTCTCTGGAGATCAGACCCGTCGCTCGACGTTTAGGGGACCGGCTTGTGACCTTTGCAAGAAGCGTTGTAATGCTCCTGGTGCTGGTGCTCAGTGCGATGCAAATGTAAACGCCGGCATAGGAGTAAGTAGCCATTCTTTCCCATTTCTTTGCCAACCCCCCCTTTACTTTCTTCTTTTTGGTTTTGGAAAAAGAAGTCATCTACTAACTCTTTGTTACCTTTTAGTGTGAATGGTGCTCTATATGGGGTCTAATATGTGTTGTCGATGATCAGAGTCTCAAGATCAAAAAGGCAAGGACTCGTGCAGAGGGTTTTGGTCCAGTAAGTACATATCCTTTCTTAATGTGGTGCCGCCCATGTAGTAAAAGTTTTGAGTTGAGGAATCCGTTGGACACTCTACGAGGTCTCCTGACTCTTGCGTTGAAGAAGCAATTTGCTAACCCTTCTTGCGTGTAGTGTTATAACTGTAGAACAAAGAACCGCAACTGCGAGCGAAAAAGACCTTGCGACAAATGCTATATGTACGGGGAGCGTTGCTTTACCCAAGAAGACGACTTAAGCCAGTGCTTCTTCAGGGGCGTTCCGGGGGATAACATGCCCGTCTACTATCGAAAGTGCGGATACGGTCCGCTAGGTGTTGATGACCCTCCCCCGAATACTAGAGTTTATACTCCCCTTAATTATCATCTTAATTGGCGTGCCGAAGATCTCGGCCGGACACCTGGTGTTCCACCTCCTAACAATGATAATAATCCTATCTTAGACACTCCAAGCCCAGGGGCTGGTGCAAGCCCCAGTACTGGTGCAGGTGCAGGTGCTAGTGCCAGTCCCGATCCGGAAAGGCGTTGGGCTTTCGAGAGCATTTTAGATAGCAGGATAAATGGAAGGAGCTTGGAATACCTCATAAAGTGGGTAGGCTATGACCCTACATGGCAACCTGCAATAGACTTAGAGGGCTGTGAGAGGTGGCTAATGAAGTTCCACGACGAAAACGATGGCAAACCCGGCCCGCCATGGTGGTATAGTAGGGATGTGGCTTTACGCCAAAGGGAAAGAGAAGGGTCGGAAGACAGCACTGCCAGTTCGAGTATAGCTAGCCCGAGCAATGATAGCCCGAGCAATGCTGGCCAAGGTCCCTATATTCCTCAACTCGACCGATTCCAAGATGGGCTCGACGCGCCAGTCTCAGAATTGGATTCTGATTCCGAGCTCCTCGATCCGGCAGCTCCTACAGCAGCCGCAATTGGTCGTACCCCTCGTACTTCTATTCCTACACCAGCCGCCAGTGTGCCACCCGCCAGTGTGCCACCCGCAACGATGGAAGAATGCTTCAATATCCAACTTAATGTGCTCCCGGAAGTTCAAGAGCGCGACGAGATCAGACTCAACAACGAAGTTCGAGATGATCAACTGTTAACGGCGACTATATGCAACCACCTTCCAGAACTCACGGACCTTGGAGGGATTGGAGCGGTCACCGGCTATAGTGAGCTCTTTAGGACAGCTCAGACCCTAGTTAGGGACTTCCATCAAATTCTTGACTTACGAGGTCTCCGGAGACGTATAAGGGTTGACATGCTTCTTCGAGTACGGTTTGCGGATTCACTGGCCAGCCGCTGTATCGCTGCCTTCCTCCAGTCGCGGTCTGCGATGAGAAACTTTGCCGCGATAAGCAATATCGTGTTCCCGGATGACGCCCCTGTACTGTCCGACGAATTCATAGAGGAGATCAACCCAGGTCGACAGCAGCTACAATTCATTAGCAACGAACCCGTCCGCCGCCCGCCTTCGCCGGGTCCCCGAATCGCGGCGTTCTCTCTTACCGCCAGCGACGTTGAAGACCCCAACGTACAAGACAACTCGATGGAATTCGCCGGGGGTCACGCAGCTCGCGTCAATACGTACTTGCTAGAGCGGCCGGTCCCGCGCGACCAGAACCCCACGAACGTGCCCATGCTCGCCACCATCCCGTACAACCGGCTCTACGTCGACGGGAGACTGCCCCCGGGCCAAGCCAGCGGCTGCATGAACATCAAGAACGGTGTGCCGTGTGGTGCTTTCGCCTCTGCTTGTTGTGAGGACACAATCCACTGTCCTGAATTCCTGTTGTGTGACGCGTGCAATAACGAGAGCCGCGACCGGCTCCGCCCGCACCTCGAGAACTACATCCATGAGCTCAGAGGCTATTTCTGCGCTGTATGCGCCTACGCCGCCCAGAGCCCGGACTACTGGAGGGGCATCGGCCTGCGCGTATGGGGCTGCCCGGCGGCGACCCCCGGCCCCAG
>JAOXNQ010000004.1:884746-926101 GCA_028571165.1 Hypoxylon perforatum | reverse complement strand
GCCGCCTTTCCTCGACCGCGGCGGGTATATGGGCCCGCCGCTGCCGATGAGCGGATGCGCGTGCTCCAGCAAGCTCCTCGACCGCTTCCTCTGCGCGCCCCATCGGCTCCAGCACTTCGTCAGCCTCCTCGCGCAGATCCAGCGGATGCTGAACTGGATCCATCGGGTCTGGGGGCGCCGCATCTGCCCGAGCTGCCACGAGCGGCCGCCCGTGTCCGCGTTCAACTTCCAGGGGGAAGAAGGAGGCGAGCTGTTGGGCCCCACGTGGCAGTGCATCGCGTGCCACGACGTCGTCGTCAAGCCGTACGAGGCTCCCCCCGAACCCGAAGGCATGGACATGGACGTGAACAGCATGGAGGTCGATTGGCGCACGCCGCCCCCCCAATTCGATCTGGAGCACATGGGTGGTCTCCAGTACGAGTCCCCGCAAGCACCGTCTCCGGCCGGTCTTATCGATCCCGCCATCCTTTTCGGAGATTCCCCAAAGTAAGTAGGTAAGCTACTGTCACGTAGACCGTCAATGCCGTAAAGCTAGGTAGGTGTTTCCCCCTGTGCGAATGGTGGGTTCGTAGTCGTAGAGTTACGTAGGTGGCCGTCGACAGGCAAGCGCATACAAACTAGAAGAAGACTGATTGATTATAATCGCAGTAGATGTTTAAATCAATAGTAGTAAGTTTTCAATACATTTCATCAATGTTTATACGTTTAAACGAGTATGAGGATGTGTTGTATTATTTTCTTGTAGTTTATACATTATAAAACTGTAGGTATCGACTTGATTACAATTTAAATCTGTGAACCATGATGTACCCTTTATCTTGTCTTTTATCTTGTAGTAGCACCCTTTGACTATGATTTCAAGACCTGATGGGAAGTCTCTCTGAAATCGCCGCTTGTGCTTTGAACAACGCAACAAAGGGGTTAGGTTCTTAATCGCTAATCTAGCAACAACCACAAAACCTGTTCAATTGTGATAAGTCAAAAAGCATGCCGAGTAATGAGACCACAACGCAAAGATTGATGTTGGATCGCCTCAACACTTCGTAGGCGTCACGACGTAAGGTACAAGCCACGGAAATAATAGGCTCGTGGCTCGTGTACATTTACCTCGAGCCAGTTGGATTTTCTAGTAGGTAGGTACCTTGAGTTAAGCTGGACGTTATCACGAGACCAACTTGGCGATATAATAGTTATGTAACACATTAGGTATTTAAATTCAACAAAAACGCTCTAAAAATGCTAGGTCATTATACGTGTCGCCATCATACACAAGTATGCTCCCCCCTTTTTCTTTCTTTTCCTCATACAATACATACCCCCTTCTATTATTAACTATAGACTACTGTCCCCATAATCTAAAACCCGGGACACCGCCTATCGAACGGCACCTTCTGGTTATCCGGTGCACACACCATGTCATTTGCAAAAGCGCGCCAGCGATCCAATAAATCCGTCTCGCGGACGCCGTCGTGCTGCGGGTAGAAGCTGAGGTGGCCGACGACGGCGCGCGTATCAATAACAAACGGCCGGCGCTCGCGCCGCGGCACCGTGACCGTCAGGTCCTGCTCGTCGTCCTCGGCAATCGGCAGCGCGGCCCTTACATCATGACCCCACAGCGCGACGAAGTTCAGGTTATACCGCTTCCACGCCGTGTCGTAGAGCTGCTCGGCGCCGGGCGCGTCCTCGATCTTGGCGGCGGCCGCCGCGTGCTTGAGCGCGACCGTCGACGCGTTGGCCCGGCTGCGCGAGAAGTCGAGCGGCGACCCGAAGAAGTACCGGTGCACGGCGTCGTCCTCAAGGTTTTTCAGTAGCGAGTATTGCTGCTGCGCGGCTACGGCCCACGATTTCCACGCCGCCTCGTACGCGGCTGCGACGCCCCGGTCGCCGCCCCGCAGCCAGTTCAGGCCCATGGGCGTCTTCATCAGGTCGTAGGGGTCGCTCTCGGACAGTAGGAACGGGTGTCCGAAGTAGGGCCGCTCCGGGAAGATCTCGTCGTCGAGCGAGAGGCTCTTGATGTCGCTCATGTTGAGGTCCGGCATCTTGGAGGCGGGGAACGGCTGCTTCTCGGATGGCCGCCACGACTCGGCAGCTGTGTGCGACGGCTTTGTGTTGGGGTCTGGCCGGAAGGCGTGGATCGCGCCGTAATGGAAGTGCTCGTAGCCGGTTAAGGGGGAGTTGACCAGGTTCGCTGACACGGCGAACGGGTGAGGCGTGGTAATCCGGGTGTGGACCAATTGGGGTATCGCATCTGGATGTATGAATATCTGACACGCATGTTAAAACCCCTCCCTTGACAAGCCTCATGTGGCAGTGACAACTTACTATGTCATCATCGATCTTTATATATATCGTGTTATCCTCCACCACGGAATCCCAAATGCAGCCGTAACTCGTGCCCTCGCAGGGGCCTGCTTCCACAATATGATACTGCTCATCCCTCTTCGAAACAAGGTCCTTCAAGTATGTGACATCTTCCTCCTTGTTCGTGTGCACCATAAACCGGATCTCGTCCAAGTACCCGCCATTTGCGGCCAGATTTTGCAGCAGATAGCAGTCGAGAAAATCAACAGTCCTCTTGCGGCCGTAGAATACCAGCGCGACGATCTTAATACCCGCGGGCTTCTTCCACCCGCCCTTCGGCGCGAAGCTCTTGAGCGCTGGCTTAGTTCCTGTTCCATTACGCAGGTTCTGCGCGGGCGTGTACTCGCCGTCGGCGCCGACGGGCCACGTCGTGCATTGTCCCGGCACGCTCGGCGGCTCGGTAGCCAGCCCGCCCGGGTTCTGGAAGGGCGCGAGCCGGTATAGTTCGTGGTGGGAGATCTCGAAGACAAGCATGGAGAGGCAGACGATAGCCACGACGGCGACGACGACGCGCCGCAGGTCGAGCCGCCGCGCGAGCAGGTGGTGGTTGACGTAGCGCAGCCACCACTCGTGCCGGTCCAGCGCCATGGCTTTTGCTGCGTTCTTAGGCTGGGCAGAACGGCGGAATTCCGTGCGCTCCTCGTCCCATTCCGAGGTGAGGGGCACCGTCGATTCCGAAGCTCGTGATTCTCCCATTGGGGCAACCATATCAGCAGCCCGTCGGAGGGCAGGTTGTTCGAGATGATGGCATTTGGCGTGGGCAAGGGGGAGGGAGGGGGAAGGGGGCGCGCGAAGTAAAGGAAGCGAATTCTTTTTATTCCAAAGAAGACAGGCCAACTTGTTGGTTGCCAAGACGTCAAATATGACCCAAATTAAAGCAACCGAGTTGGCAAGTCACAATCGACCCGGTTGGTCGGTTTAAGCCTTCAGGTAGCATGCCTTGGACGGATGCTCGCCCATTTTCAGCACGGCAAGCTGGGCCGAGAAGGGTCCAGGCAGTGCGGTCTAATTTATCAGGCAGTGCTGCCGCTCATCTCCCCCGGATGAGGGCAATACGATAAGCCATTGGAGAAGCCTGCGATGGGTCAACGATCCTTTTGGACCCTTGGCATTTCAGGGGCGCACCTTAGCTTCGCGCTGTCAGCACCAAGTCCTACGAGACCAATTAGGAAAGGCATATTAAAGGGGCACTATAGAATAGCAACACCCAGGCGAAAGATGCTGAGAGTGAAGTTTTATTAGCGAGTGTTGGCGTTCATGTTGCTACATAGTAGATAATCAACGTCGACCTCGGTTCAAACCGAGGAACATTGTCAATTGGATACCAAAGAAGTGGCCTTTTCCAGGCGAACAAAGGTGGGGTCCAGTGATATATCCGGTGTTCTAACAAGGAAGGCCCTTATGTTCAGCACGGCCAATGATCTACAGTGCATCTTTCATGTACAGATACCTACTCTATTGGTCTGGCCTCCCCACCGATAATAGGGGCTGGCTTGTACTGTACAACCCACAGTCTCTTCGCACGGAGGATTTAATTGGCACTACCTTAGCTTCTGACCTTAATTTTAGAATACGGTACGGCTTTAACCGCCGAACGAATCGTGAATTCCTATTGACTAGTACTTATATGGATATATAGAGGTATGTTATCTGCAATCAGAATCTGTTTTCCATCAATGACGTCAGGAAGGAAAATCTATCAGACGTTAGATAGAGGCTCGAAAATCGATGTTGGTGGCACAGCTCGTCATTCTGCGGCACATCCCTAACACCCTACACCACGATCCGGGTTAGGATTCGGGATTTAGACTGTTGGTAGGGCTGAGTGCTAGGTTGGACGAGTTTAATGTCTCGGCGGGACTTGATCATAAAATAAATTTGTCTAATCAAGACCTTTGACGTTTTGACGTCTGGCATGTAGCCTCATTTGCTCCCAACAGTCATCCAAGCCTTTGTCACACTCTCTCTTGCATATTCTGGACCTAAAGAATGCCCCGTCATTATTATGTCTAACCTAACAAGCAATTGTACAATTATCTCTCTCGCCAATAGTGTCAACAGTGCCCAACTCCTGCTCATGATGTATGCACGTGTCTATATATGTAACCGGCACCCCATGCAGCACGCTATGCCGTGACTTTTTTTTGCTCCCTGGCCTTCGTCCTTCTAAACGTTATGCCAACGTGTACTCGTACAGCCAACCGACCAGCCCGCCAAGATATGCAGGTGCACCGATCATGATAAACCAAAAAATGAATATGCACATCATTCATGTCTCGTCATCTAAAAGAGCCGCCTTCAGATGAAGGCTCCGTTTCCGCCGCGGGGTGGACTCTGTCGTGGCGGCCGCGGCGGTGAGCTACGAGGCGACGAATCCCTACTTCCACTACCGCTCCCATCCCATCTCCTCCGACTCGAGTCGTAACCGTCAAATTCCGTCTCCTTGTCGTGGCTGCCCCTCCTCGGCGGGCTATTCGTAATGCCCCTACCATATCGTTGTTCTCTCTTATCGTCTGCAAACGCATCGTCGACGCTTTCGTCGTCGTCGTATTCGTCATACTGCGGTAATATCGGCAACGAACGAGAATCGCCCTGAACTAGACCTAATCTTTCCTCCTCAGTCGCATTCTTCACTTGCACCTGGCGGTCCGAATAGCCCCGTAGCCCCAGACCGTGGCGAGGGGGTGGCGGACTCTGCGTCGACGGTAGCGCTTGATCCTGTGTACCGTCAGCTTGGTGCCGACGGAACACATTTTGGAACGAGAACTGCCGACGTGCTGTGGGCACCTCTCCATGAGGAGGCGGCGTCGGTGGCGCCAAAGAAGCGACACTATCGCTCGGCTTAGGCGTCTCTGTAAACTGAATACGTCGCCCGGTACTACCAGACGCTATACTAGCTGCGCCGCCATACTCGGTCTTCCGTAGGCTATCGGGGAGTCCGTAAACATGATCTCGACTAGCACCATACGGGCTGGCCTCGTTTCCGTATTTCTGGCCCGGAACAGCTATGTTAGTAAGTTGCACCGGATGCATTGGACTCTGCACTGGCTGGTCTCCCTGAAAGTCAGGATGGCCCGGGAGCAAGACAGTCCTTGCTCTGCTTCGAATAGTGCCGACAATGCTCGATAGCGCACCCGGAGACATCTGTCGATTTCGCTCCTCCTCCAGCTCTTCCTCAGTAGGAAACCTTGATCTGCCCAAAGGCAAGTGTGGTGTGTTGATAGGACTTGGCGAAGTCATTGCACGGCTCCTGGTACTTCCCATGGTAGTCCTTCTACGCCGGAGTCCGTCCCATTCGTATACTTGCTGGCCGTCTTCGCTAACCGGCGCAAGACGCTCCGATTCTTTCTCCTCACGAAGCCGTCGGAATTCTTGCTCCTCCATCTTCTGTCGCGCAGTAGAAAACCGCCGGACGATTGCGGCAGCCCCACGAATGGCATCGGCTTTTGGCTCTGTTTCGGGCTGCTCCTGTTCAGCAATCGTGTGGATCTGATCCAAGTCGCCGGCAAAGACAGCGGTATCCGGTACGTCCTTTGCAGATTTCGACAGTTGAAGTAGCACAACTCCTGCGCAGATAGTAAGAAATCCCATAACCACTGTAACGATTTCCGACGCTGTGCCCTTGAATCCTTGAAAGAGAACAGCCGAACTAATGATCGTTGTACTTGTGAAATATACATAATACGTTGGCGTAACCATGGCCGCATTATATAGATTCAGTGCTTTCTACCGAATAGTTAGCGTACACAAATTAGGGTAATGGCCTGAATACCGGTAACTCACATTTAAATAGACAATCTCCGTCAATAATGTCGCTATCACGAAGACAAGAACAATATATAAGAACCATTGGTTGAACTGGGGTTCGCCGCCAGCCTGCGCGACAATAGCAGCACCCAGACCTTGAGTAGCCACGACGCTCAGCCCCCCAATCCAACTGCAGACTGAGATATAGGGGAACATGTTTTTCTTGCCGTATCGAGGTCCAACCCAAAACGCAACAAAAGCGGCGCCGACGATGATCACACCAGCGTAGCTTAGGAATCCTGGAGTAACGACATACTTCTGTAGCTCCTGGATATTGGCCACGGATGATTCTTCGGGTGCATTAAGGACGATGACGACGGAACCGACTATACAGAGAAAGCAGGCGACCTTTCCAACCATGCTTAGTCTCTCCTTCAAGAAGATAGCCGAGAGGATGGCGGTAATAACGACAGACAAAGCTCCCAAAGACGTAACCAAGATGGCGTCGGTAAAGGCATACGCAGCAAAGTTGCAAATCTCGCCAATGATCATTAGGGACATGCCGCCCCACCAGTAGGCATTCTTGAGGTAGCCATAGCCCTCGCCGGCGACCTCTTTGTATTTTTCGTTTGCCCTTAACAGCCCGACCTTCTTCAGCACGAAGGATACTCCAATAAAGCAGCCTGATGCAACTGCCAATGATATACCAATGGCCTTGTATGCGGGCGGTCGGGTCTGTGTCTCGGCATCGGTGCTCGTTTCGTTCGCTCTAGCATATAGCTGGTTCGCCGTGACGAGAATACGTCCGAGGTCCGGCTGGTCCATGTTGGCGCCGCGGGGACGGCGATAAATCGCCGTGGAGGGGAAAACTCGAGTTCAATGTAGGACTATATCGATCGCTTATTCGTGTAAGTACGGTAGCTGACGGGGACGATGTAGTCGGATCTAGGGTATGGCGCAAATGCTCCGGGCATGGACTGGTCGACAGCTTTCTCGCGACCACAATTCTGAAATGCGGCGTCCCGCGTTCGTTACCAACTTCTAAGGTTTAAATTCGCAGACGCAGAAACGGTCGCTATATATTTCAATGGGTAGATGGAACTCTAATGGTATTAGAGCTAGAACTCGTGCCTGGGTGGCGGTGGCAGCGGAACGTTAATGGTGTCGGATTACAAGGATGTGTCAGATGGAATAGGGCTTGTTACTTGTAACGCAGAGTTACGATGAGAACCAAATAGGTAGAGGTGTGAGTGTGTAGAAACGAATAGGGACAAGTTAGGGGGCCGATATGAGACGGTTGTTGTGGGAGTTAGATGTCACTAGCAGGTGGCTTTTTAGACTGGCCTGGGTTCATGAAACGACGATAACAAGAAATACCGAGCTCGTGATCTAGTCTTCTAGTCGATAAGAGAACAAAGGCTTCCAGCGACGGTTTTTGTTGATTGTAATCCGTAAGTGACACGGAAAATGAGACAATAGCAAGCTTCTAAGTTGGTTGAGACAGAAAGGCCGACGGAAAGAAAAGCTGAAAAAGAGCTTTCCGTCCGACCTGTCCGAGTACCTATCCAAAGCGCAAATCGCCCCGACGACAGTGTATCGTGTGCGACGTAGTTACGTAGCAGTGGCTTAGATGGTTAGGTGTCGGGAACAGGGGCGGTTGGTTGGAGGAGTTGGGGGGAGTGGCCCCAAGATCTGGACCACTAGGGACCTGAGAACCACTTGTTACTACGCTACAACCACAGCGCAAGCAAAACAGCACAAGTTAAGGCTCAGCTAGCCTATAAATGCCCCCCAACTTGCCCCATCAGCTCATCTCGCTCTCTGTATCCAGAGAAACGACACTAGCCAAGACGGCCTGGGCGGGGTCGTGCCTGCTAACTACGAAAGCTGAACAGGCCCACAGGCACACCGAGCACGTCTTACGTAGCACTAGACGCTATACGCCAAAATCTCGTGCTTCCCACAGCGTCGGAATCCCGTCCACTTTTTCACAGCAGCTTTAACTAAACAGTAACAAGATCGATTCATTACTATTATGTATGAATGCCAATGTCGATCTTTTGAGGGAAAAGAAAAGATGCTATTTAAAAACGCATCCTACGTACCTTTTACCACTCAACAATGAACAATATCCATTGTCGCAATTTGGATTCAATGATCAACCAGCCTTTCTGGACGCACGTAACACATCAACCGATCGAATGGAAGAATATTGGCAAGGTAAAATGTTCGGACAGCTCGAGCTTCGATCCGAGTTGCTTGCTTGTTCGAATTGGGAGCCAGGCAAGCCAGGGAGCTTCAACTAACTCCTTCGATGCCGATCTTCAGCTCTTTTCAGACAATACCATTCGAGAGGCCCTGCATACGTGTAGTTGCATCGCTCCCCCCGCGCTAGGAGAATGCGACCGTGTGATGTCAACGAAACAGGGAAACGCCAACAAAGTGATGGATAATTTCGTCAGCCACTTAACGAATACAGATGAACTTTCGAACAAGTGACGGCCATTGCATTCCTGATTGTAAATCGCCTAGCGGTATTGTCGACTTACTAACCTTGCTGGTGTTTTGGAAAAGACGTGCCAAGTCGTGATGATCGATACCTACGCGGCGCTTCGCTTTGGGTTGAGCGTACGAATGATTGGCCCAGCCGCACCCCTGCACTGGCTTGAAACTGTTTCGGGCGCCTTCTCACCTATTGCAGCCAAAAAGCAAGCCATATCCAGTCGCTTCCAGTACCAAATAGACCACTGAAACCAGAGGGCAACCCTTTGCAGAATTTTGTCACAATTCATACTATGAATTTTTAGAGGCTAAGGAGTCAAGATGGTGAATTTACTTATCAAACTTTTACCAATTGAGTTCCAGCACAGTGGCTACCTCACCTCTAGTCTCCGCTTTAGACGGATAGGTCATGTGATTCTTCCAATGTCTAACTTCCTGACTTCCCAACAAGAACATAGCACATACGACCATAGGATCTGGGGAACTCGGGATCCCGTCCGCTCTCCCAGCGATAAACCAGATACCGCTGGATCAGTAGTTGGGTCGGTGACGATCAGCGAATCCCTAGTGTTTGTTGTATGTGTTCTTGTTTTTAGCAGTTTTTTCCCTAACTCAAAAACTCAAATAATGGAGAATGCCTTCTGTCTATGCCCCTTATTTCACACCAGGCCTGAATGCAGACGTAATGTTGATACGGGCACGTTTCACGACTTCGTGGTTATAAATTGCATAGCCTAGGTAGGTATATATATGATCATCAGTTGAATTCTCAGCGGCAGCTAAAAAGATAGAACAAGAAAGAATATTCACTCACATCGAAGATCCCTGTCGACTGCTTTCATCACCATAGTAAAGGCGACTCTGTAATGTAAATTTCCCACCTCTTCACCACTAGGCAACACCTCCCTTGTAGGTTGTATAAGACTTTGGTCTCGCAAGTATGTGAAATCTACGACTATCTTTCCGACTTCTTCCGCTTCTAGTGTTATATGAGTAAGCAAATTATATAAGAAATTGTCAGCGACCTCTACTCACTCTGGTTTCGACGAGATTTCAAGGAGTAGTGAGACTCGGTGGCGGTATCAGACACATAAAGTTCTTCCTCGCATAGAAATCGAGGTTCATCTACCCTAAAAGTGTGTATACAGAGGAATTCCGGACACCTATTTATGGGCTTAACCTCAGTCGACTATTTTCAGAGTTAATAACTTTTTAATACGGCATGTCACTGCTTGACTTACACGCGGGAGTATCCAGTCAATTGTCCGCACATACATCAAGCCGTCTGCTTGGTCACGGAATGCCTTGGCGTTGCCATGGTTTTTGTGGAAGTCCTTCGGTTCGTCTCGACGAATCCCATAGCTCGACCGTATCTCCCTACTCGGCCCGTTATCCTTGTTCAGTGCCCGTAGAACAGCCCCTGAAGCAACAGCTGTGACACTAAAATAGTTGTTATTTTTCTATCGATATAATGTTTCAATGTCCGAGGGGCTTACTTATTAGCTCGAAAAGTCAATTTCATATTAAAGCTAAGTCTGACAGAAAGTTCCTCGAGGTATCGTGTTAAGTATTCTTGAAGGGATATTGAACCAGCAAAACCGCCAACCAAGATGACATGCTAAGATGAATTAGAATCCGGCCCCATAAAAAGGAAGACACTGGGTAACAGCGTATTTGAGTGCCATCCACTTACATCGACGTAGACTCCTTTGTCCCTTGCTGAGATGATCTGGCTTTCCATGATTTTTGCGACTTTCTCAAGAATGGGGAGAAAGATGGCTTTCATCTTGTCACTGCAGATCATCATCACTTAGACACAACTGCGTCTTTTAAGAGGAAGATTGATAGGTAGGGAAGTGCTTACTGTTTGACTATGATTTCACTATCCCAGAAATCTTTCTCCAGGTTGTACTCTAAGTTGGCGCAATAGTATCTTTGAAGCCTTTTCTCCTTGTCGTAGATGTCAAACCGTCGTTTAGTCAGCTCAAACTCCTTGATCACGATACGCTCAATGATTCCGTCGAGAGTAATTCTGCCATGCTCGAGATACTGTTTCTCCGATTTGAGTCTCTCGTGCATCATCAGTCGAAACGCCTCGTTCAAGTAGCTTGATCCGCAGAGACCACCTAAGTCCAATAAGTCTCTGTATCTGCATCTTGAAGAAGTTTCCTACCTCCGGGCTGCACAACTTCTTCGCTCAACCTCAAGGGTTGGGTTTGGCTGACAGTGTACGTATTTGCATCAACAGTCCCCCCGCCTATAAGTTATCAGAGAAGTATATAGATACTCAGCTCGGGGAGTCGTACCAGCGTCTAGCAGAACGAATGTTTGTCCGGCCTTATTACGATTAGTAAATGAACAACTTTTGGAGAACTATTCCCTTACTTGGATGTTCGGCTCAGTATCCAAGGTGAACGCTGCGGCAGCTTCTGGCTCAGAAACGATAAACAAGTTCTCGATCGCCTGGTGGGACGGATTTACACCCTTGAACTCAGCCATCCTCATAGCTATAAGCAGAGCCATTTGCATGTCCCGACAAGCCTTCTGAGTCCAGATTGCCGGGACGCATAGTACCATCTCCACTCCATAGTCATCGTAGAGTCCGAGTAACTGGAGTTGGCTTTTGGCATGGCGCAGCAGACATGTGAGAAAGTCCGCAATGACACCAACTTCTGACTCCACGATCTTCTTCGAACTCAAGTATTTTACTGTAGATCGGAGTTTGTTGCGAATTTCCGGAGTCTGCCCACCGTCGAGGAGTAGCTTGAAGCGATTCATGGCCTTGCTCGTTTTTTTGAAATGAGTGGCAGGCCTAGCCCAGGCTTCGTGCATACCATACCCCCATTTGAAGTCTCTTGAATCAGACATCATCATCGAGATGTCGTCCTCTATACCATCTACCTCCATTGCGTCTGTCTCATCCCTCGGGGATTCGTTGTCTAAGCTTGCCACACCCATTATCGGACGGCTCAGGTTTGCTCTGCTGCGAAACTGGGGGTCTAGCGGATACATGAGTTCGGTAGGGACCTCTTTCTTCATTTGGCTTTCCGAATCTGGATTCATATCGTCAGGATAGTTCTCGATGGAGCGTATGTCCAGCGAGCTAATATGGTCCACGCGTTGGTTTTCGGATAAAGCTATGTAGGACATGGCCGAATAGGTGGTACCAAAATCAATAGATAATATCAGCCGCTTAGATGTAATGTTGTCATCGGGATCGATTAGTAGTTCATCTGGGACATGCTCCGGCTCAATCATCGTGCGGCTCGCTTGCGCTTCATTGTAAGAACTTGAGAGCTCCTCTCGTCCTAGTGTCATGGATGTCGCTCGCGAATCGGTAACGTAGGTAGACGCCATTGTAAGCCCAACGTATGCGCACGTGCGAAAACTTGACGAGAACATTCTGGGTGGGCAGTCAAGGATCTATATACTTAAGGTACCCAGGTACGATGGGCACCATGTCTAATAGGACACCCATTCAGCTTGCGTTTCATCAACGTATGTTCTCGGCCAATAGCCCCCAGGCAGCAAGGCAGCCTAGGTCAGAGATATGCGGTTGGTAGTTTACTCAACACGTTTTGGGACAGGCCCTGGTCGTCATCCTAGTCGGCCTCTCTGACCTGTCACATTTCAACCCCCATCAAAAACGGCCAGCCCGTCAGTTCTTCAGCTCTTCCGGAAAAATAACAGTTACTCCACAACACTTTCAGACAATGGCCAAGCGAATAAAAAGGTCGCGTGCTGGTGATAAGGTGGTTGAAAGATTGAAATGGCAACCCGAAGAGGAGCACCACCTCCTAGCTTGGCTCGATCATTGCATCAAGTACATGGACAGGAAGGGGTTCAACAGAACTGTCGCTGGGCATATGAACACCGTAACGGAAAGGATTCTTACACAAGAGCAGTGTGAAAGGAAAGTAAAAAGCCTCTGGAACACATGGGGCAGCCAATCTAAAATTCCTAAAATCTGGTCAGAAGGATCATCATGCTTGGTGGGACTGGACGAGGAAGAGAAGCAACAAATCCAGCAAATATGCGATGGACTACAGGAATCCTCTTTTCGAGGAAGATTGAGAAGCTCTTCAAGACGATTGGAGTATGAATCATCGCATCGTTCAAGACGGAGTCGCGACACGTCCCCACTCACTCCTCTGAGCAGCGCTGCATCAACTCCATCAACTTCACGTCGCCAGCCAGGGTCAAAAGACCGTAGCAAGTATCGAGTAAGCTCATAAAACCACTTCTTCTAAGTACTAAGTAGAATAGGACTAATAATATGCATAGGACAACAATGTCTTATTTCCTGGCTTGAAACGACGTCGTTCCCTATCGAAACCGCCCGACCTAACCTTTGAGGTTCCTAACACAGATTCCTCTACTCTCGAATCCGAAGAAGAGGGCAACAAGCCAGTGCTGCACGACCGGATATCACACTGTTCGCCTGCCGCAATATCTCACAGAAGCATTGGAGTCCAATACAACGATGAGCCTCTGGTTTCGCATGGTCTTATTCTGCCAGCGGAGGAAAGCGAAAAACAAACCCGACTGATGGCTGAGAAAGAAGCGAGGATCAAAGAGCAGCAATACGAGATATTCCGTTTAGAGAACGATTTATCTGCCACTCGATCGCACTACGAAAATATGCTACGACGTCTTGATAACCCCAACGATTCGTTACACAATCCCGAATCCCTATACAAACTTCAAAACGACAACTCAGTTCTTAATAGACTGCTTGTGGATATCCGAAAATCACAACCCAACAGACTTCATATAAGGGCAGACCCTCTCGGCCCTGCGACAAGCGCAATTCGTAACGATCTAGATTGGCTTGAGGGTGATATAGCAACAGCCTCCACTACTCTCGGATGCTCCACTTCAACCATAGAGCCCCTTTCAGAAACCCCCGTTCGGCTGCGGGAGCTCATCGCTAGAGTCTCCGGAATGTCTGTTCAGCAATTCAATGCACATATGATATCCACTGGTATATCAGGTCGCAGCCTGTTCCGGTCCCTTGCTGCCGCGCTTGTCTGCGAGTTGGCTTTCGAGCCGTCGTTTCCCGAGCCATTGGATGTTGGGTCCCTTCTGCTCCATGAATACAGAGAGCAGGTTCTTATGAAAGGTTAGTTAATCTCTTGTAGTTGTATGACTCTTCGATAGTTTTGCGGGAATACTTACGAGTATGATAGGTGATCAGTCGACGCTTGAGAGTCTTGATATCCTGGCTCACAAATCATTATTCTCGAACCCATATTTCGTTTCCAAAGTGATCCCTGGGAAATCCCGTGAATTAGCATTTGAAGTATACCAACTTTTAACCCAATGGAACTGTCACGGAACTCAGAACCAATCTCTTGATCTCGGGCTTGAGGGCCCAAAGGAAGGATTATTCGAGCCCGTTTTCACCAAGGCATTGACTATGAAAGTACAATTGCTACTTTCAAAGTCCTATTACACCCTCGTATTCCCTGTCCCTGGCGCAAATTTCAATACTGAAATAATGAGACGGCATACCCCTAATCATGATACCTATGCCTCGCAAGGTTTATGGTCGAACCCAGATCTCGACGGATCATCCGCCCAGCCGAAGAAAGAGGAAGAGGTGATAAAACTCTGCCTATTTCCTGCGTTGTATGCGTATCGTAAGCACGCAGACGAGGGGTTACTCCATTCTCAAAAGACAGATATCAAGAGACACGTGGTAAACTATCACAACTTTTTTGTGGATAATGACGGGCTAATAATGGGGGAGCCTGCAATTATATCTAAGGCCATGGTCTTACTGTAGCTGTATTTTTATTCTGAGTTGTCTATTAAATGAAACATACCTATCTAACGAAACGTGAGTGATCATGATAGCGCGATTAATACTACAAAATATAGGTAAAACCCCATCTATTGCGAACCACCATGGTAGACTAATCGTTTTGGCTATGTAACTGAATATAGCTAAGCCTTCAAGAATAATCGCTAGGTACTCTCACAAGTTACAGAAAGCAGCAATGTTATTTCAGGCGCCTAGACAACCCGCTTACACAAAATAGGCGATGCTGCCAGGTGCCAACCTTGACATTTGATCACGCCATTAGTATCTAATTATTATCTTTAAGTGCCTGCCTCGTAGGGTATAGTTGGTTGTGTTCTAGATGTTCGTATCCATAGAACTTTTTTAGTTCGCCGTAAAAATTACTAGGGCTGGCTAAGTACCCTAGGATAGGAGAACGATTAGGATTGTCTTTCTCTCTTTCAAGATTCGCTGCCGTATCTAGCCGCTTTTAGCCTGACGTGCTTTAGACTATCTTCACAGTTAACTGATGTGCGAATCGTAACAATTTAACTGTGTTAATGTCACACATTTAATCGTGCTAAGAGACCAATAATAGCCTCCGATCCATGCGATTGACGCAAACATGTAGGTGCTTAAGAAATCGAACCAGATAGAAGAGCTCCGGAGGTTAGGAAAAGGATATAAGAGATTGGCTTATTATTGAGGCGTCCTGTAAGGCAGCCACCAGCGCCACCAGCGTTTAGCTATCAAGATCGCTGCGCAGCTAAAAGATAGGCGTAAATAAGGCGCTGATCCCCCTCGAAAAAGAGGGAGAAATTAAGGACCTGAGGATCTAAGAGAATTAATTTTTACACTGAACCTCAGGTTGTAAACTCTGTATACTAGGCCTTGCCAGTTTTAAAATCACGGTAGTAAAGACTGAAGTTAAGCTAGGGTGTGTAAAGAATACACATGTCTGCGTGATTTATTATGCTATGCCATGCGTTTTCGAGCTGTTACGGAGTGGTATCTTCAAAAACACATGCCTCCCACGCCCCCCCTTGTCCAATTATATCAAGCCTAATGCCCTATATAAGGCTTATAAGCCTGAACCCCTACAATATCGTCTATAGTCTGTGATTTAAGACTTCTCATCGATGGTCTTCGGCTTGGCAGCCCTCTCCTCGTCGCTCTCGCGGTCCGAGTCCTTCTTCAGATCGGCGAAGTCGGTGCTGAGGACGAATTCCTCCTTGTCGATGTGCTTGAACGTGAACCAGAAGATGACAGTAAAGGCGGCACCGACGATAGTGGGGCCAGCAAAGGCCCAGATGAGGTAAGGGTCCTGAATGGCCGGGGCGGTGGCTAGACCGATGGCGGCAGAGACAGCCGTCATGGCCAGGTTCAGGGAGGCGACGAGACCCTTCATGTTCTTCGGGGCGCGGGAGTAGGCGATGCCGTAAGCGGTCACATTGACGAAGATCTCCGAGAAGGCGGTGATGATGATCGGGATGGAGTATAAGCCGTAGGAGATGGAGGATACGGAAACCTCGCCCGCGGGGACGATGTCGGCACACGTAGTGGCGTTCCAGCCGCAAGGCGATGTCTTGTAGACGTAGTACTGTAGAACCGAGAACCCGACCGATCCGATAGTACCAATCGCGAAACCAAAGGTCATTCGGGAGATGGGACCCCAATGGATACCACGCCTGCGAAGGAGCGGGTAGACGATGTGATTCATTATAGGGACACCTGGAGATCTTGTTAGTGCCACGTACTTCTTTTCTTTCTCTTTTCAATAGGAGACTGAGAACTCACATAGAACAATGGTCACAGAGTTCAGGTTGTCCAATAGATCGTTGGGGATACCGTTCGTGTCCATTCCGGCGCTAAGAGCGTTGGCAGCGGCACCGAGACCACCGTCGTTGATCTGCCAAATAGGCGAGAAGAGGAAAATACCGCAGGCCTGGAAGGTCCGGCGCACGTCATTGACAAAGTTATCATCGTACGTGTACACCTTGGTGCTACCGGCTGCTTTGCGCACGCTCGGCTTGCCCGTATCCCAGAAACCCTTGCGGCCGATCTTCTTCAGGCCACCGTGAGCGAAAATGTCACCGAGGACCTTGAAAACGTTGCCCAGGTCCGAGCCTCCAGGAGGCTGCTTAACCAGACGGGGGTTCAAGTACCACAGTAGCGGGGGAAGCAGAAGATACAGAATCGTGGGGATCAGGTAAGCGGCCCAGTAGCCCACGAGCTTGGCCAGGTATGTCGTCGGGATACCGAAACAGGCACCAATGTTGATCAGCAGGTAGAACCACAACATGACACTGTTGACGGACTCCTCAGGGTCAACAATGACCTTCTCGCCGTTCTTGTCGGTGATAACGTGGGCGACCTTGTGAGGGATCTGGTCGATGATGGTAGGTGAAATATTTGGCTTAAACTGAGCGGCACCGATGGAAAGCATGTCTACTACATGTTAGCACTCTGTACAGACTCCGATGCTCCTGAAATCGCCTTTTGTCCTCAGGCGATTGAAGGAAAATGTTAAAACGTACTACACACAAGTTAGCCTCCCATTCAGAATAATGCATATAATAAACCAGAATAGGGGGGTTAAATGGAACATACCATAGAGATAGAGCAAAGGGGCCAATAGCCTTGCCAGACTGAAGGACAGGAGGGAGCGACGAGATGATCATGATAATGTGAGCAACGCCACAGATTGCTACACCCCAGCAAATCATCTTGAAACGGCCGTACTTGGTATCGGCGAGCCAACCAAAGTAGATAGGTAGCGCGTACGCCAAAAACTTGAATGCTTCCGTCATAGCGGTGGCCACGACTGAGCCCTGGCCAAGAGCTCCCGCAGTGTATTCAGATCCAGGGGCGGTAGCACCCGCGCCGTTTCCATCCGGGGGCAGAGGAGCTCGGATGAAGTTCTTGTAGACCTGGTTGCATCCGTAGTACGAGGCGCGCTCGGCGAACTCTACGGCGCAAAGTAGGTAGGTAGTCGCCGGCATATAGCCGGCGACGCGCCTTAACGTCGACTTCTCCTCCTCCGTGGGGAGGACGAGACCGTTGAGCGTCTCGTGGCCATCATCAGTCACTCCTCGCGTTATGTCGGTAACACCGAGCTTCTCCTCGAGTGCTCTCTCGTCGACTGAGGCCCGCACCGCCCCCACGGGGGCGGCGGCGGTAGAAACAGTGGTGACGGCGTCTACGCACAAGAGGTTAGCATATCGTAATATACCTTGGCGCCGAGTAGATCGACCCTTCGACGATGAAGATGCAGGACACAAGAGGAAACTCACCCATTGTGGAAATTCAGCTATGCAGGTGGGCAGAGACTTCGAGGCAAAGGACGAATCTACAGTCTCGGGGTCGCATCCAAGATAAGGGAAATGGGAGGAGGACTAGTAGGAGACACAGAGGGACCAGCGGAGACAGATACAGATGTAACGCTGCAAGCCCTCGATATTTAAAGCAAAACCCATGTGGCACGACAGCAGCCAAGACCAAGGGTACGACATGATGTTCATGCCGCGATTCGTCCTAGCGAGCAGTCAGGACCTGCCCAGATCATTTCAGCTTATCAGCGGTACAGTCGTACATCTTGCCCATGCTCGTCCCAGCTTCCTAGATGAGGTTATCCGCAACGACGCGAGCACGCAACCAGTGGGGACGAGACCCGACTCCCTGGCTCCCCCGTCCTCACTCGGCTTGATCACACGATGTTCGGCCGTTGTAGACATCTAGGGAAATCCTGCCAAGGATCTTGGTATTGGGATAAAATCGAATGCAGACCCTACCTCCGTCCAACCCCAGACGGCCCTATTGAGAAGCGGCCAATCACAAGGCCGCGCGTCTATCAAGAGTATTTGACGACCTCCATTAGAAAACGCGCTGGCCTATGATGTCGGGTTGCCCGCCCGCAGTCTTTCCGTAGGATCAGGCCTGCATCGAGCATTAGATTGGGTTAACGGCCTGGCAGATTTCGGGGATCGGGTTCGCCACTAGGCATTTAGCTTGGCTTTCGACGCCTTCGCTTGGCCTAGCACTGATCCTATCGCTTCGACTATCGCAAGGATCCTTTCGAGCTGTAGGCCATTTTAGGTAGGTCATTGAGATAAGGCGTACGGTCCACAAATCAGATTGCAGATATTGAGAATGCGACGTGGTATCGTTGAGATAATCTGAGGCCATGATAACACATCCCCTGTCCATTGCGTGCCTTGGCGCATTCTAGAAGCACGGCCGTCCACATCTTTACGTCTTCCCCAGTTCATTCACGCGCAAAAGAGCCAAAGGGCCCATGGGTTTGGGACGGCGGCTCGAACTAACGAGCGCGAGTGAACGTCCAACTTCCTTTTTTTCTCATCTGCCCGGGTCGCATATGTCAAAATCGATCGGGCTTGTGATATATGATGCAAGCACCGTATATACTATTTAACTTGTTCTGGGCCCCTCCTCCTGCTCAGATCTTGACGCTGGTGGCTTTTCTCCTCTCGCGTTTGCCAAGGAACCGGAGTCTCTGATCACGACGCCACACCCGCTCAGGGGGGCTGGGGGGAATTGTCTCGTATTGTGCCGAAAAAAAGCTTGTGAAGCTTATCATTTGCCGAGTGATAAACTGCGCCGTATGCTAGCATACAAGAGTGCCAGCGTGCTCGAACTTGATATTGCTTACTGGTTCGTGAGATGTTGTAGGTCGCACCGCATAGTAGCAGCTGGAAGAATATTCATTGTAGAACCTACGGTTGGCCGCGTTATCTCGGTCAAATGTCTCACCTATTCTAAGCACGTAATAGATAATAAGCGAACTTGTGTTACCCAAAGCTCCTAAAGCGTGTAGACCTGGACACGATGATAGGCAAGAGTTATTTGGGACACGATCCATGAGTTAAGCTAATACTATTCACGTGCAACTACAAGATGGTTTGGACTATCAATGACATAGGTCGAGGTCATTATTCAAGCTATATATCCAGATAGGTCTAGTCCTATTTGCCTCTTGTGCCTCCTTATCTGGCACTGGATCGATCTCTATCCTATCTTTACTCGATATAGCCTATCCAGACTTTGATATCGCTTAAATCCTGACGCCACGTCCCTTGCCAATTTGATAGAAAATGATTGTAAAGGGGGGTATTAGGTCATTTTCCATACTAGATCCTTAGGTGTAAACAGGTCAGATCAGCTAGGATAATACACGCGCCGGGAAAGCAAGGTCCCAACTATTACATAGGTTATGATGATATGTGATGATCTCTATTAGTAGCGTACGTACGTAGGTACCGGCCAAGGTGGCTGCCAACAAAATGAGGAAACTCTTTTGCTGACAGCTCCCACCAGAAGAGTACTAAGTTTGTGGTCCACGACATTGCGAGTTATACCAGCTAGGTAGATAGTCAAGTAAGACCCTGAATTGGATTTCACAATCATGTATTTCGGCATCCATTGCATCATAATGGATATTGGAAACCCACTTACGGACCCTTTCCAGTTTATAGTGATGTGATATAATGTTGTAAAGGGCGACAGTCAGAGATGTGATCCAGTCGTCAAGTCTCTGATGCGTTCGAGTAAGCTCAGAATATACGTCAACGCTAATTGAGGCTGAGAAGTTATTGACAGACGATTTAACTTGAGCTTTCCAGGTATTTATATTGGATTTTTCCCTAAGTATAATCCGCTCGAGACAGGTAAGACCGTAGAAATGCATCCTAAGTGACTCCTGGGAACAACTCGTATGAAGTTGTTGGTAGTGTTGGAATGCGTTTTGAAGTTTGCTTAAGGGCAACTCTAGATGATCTAATTCCATTAAGGCATACCTTAACCGAAGATCATAACTAGTCTCTGTGGCTTCTCTTTCCTGTCTTCTCGTCCTCCATCGTGGCGGCTCAGGGGTATGGAAATCCCAGTATGCAGGGGGGGATGAAAAGGATTTACGGTCGTAATCTGCTCGACGGATGGGATCCATGAGGGTTTCATGAGCTTCTCTTAGCTGAATAAACTCCTCGTGACTTTTTTCAGGAGAAAATATTCCTTTGTCTGGATGGTACAGCAGACTTAATTTCCGGAATGCAGTCTTAATCTCTTCACTACTGGCGTTTTGAGCTACATCAAGTACGGCATAAAACTCTGGTCTGCTGCTGTTGTAGTAGTTCATGATTGTGTTTTTTTTTTTAATTTATTTGTGGTTTGCGCTAATATCAAAATGTCGAGGATAATGGAACACAGCCTTTTTATACCACCTGCAGATAAGCTGGATCATTTGTTAGTTTCTAGAACACTCGGTCCAGTGACAACAGATTTCTTTCGATAGCCTAAGTTAGAGCTTTCTCGTACGTTGTATTAAGCATCCAGTAAGATCCGTAAGATAGTACCTGCGACTATCTGATCTAACACGGGGAGATATTCGACTCAGATAGAATAGAATAATTCAAATGAATAAGCCGAAACTCCACTTAGCCTATTGGAACGAGGTGACAGACAACCATACCTGCCACAGCAAAGTTGTTCAGTAACTAAAATATAACTAGTACGCGAGGCAAACTTGAACTCGTTAAGTCAGGGTGCTAACTGCGCTCTGGTCTTGTTTCAGGTAGAGATATATACTGAACTGCTCCTAATTTTTTCTTGAATGTTTAACTATTAACACCTCCCATGACTTCTATGCTTAGGTAGGTACATATGCATTTATGTAACTAATTATATTTTGAGGTTTTAAAATCTACCTTCCACCTGAAATCTTTTCACGATTACTTGGTCCTAGACCCGAACCAAGCGTGTCTACTCTATCCTGTTCGCCGGCTTATCGCCAGTAGTCCCTAATGTTTGCAGTAAACCATATAGACGGTCAAAGCAGAGTTATAGTTAGTAATATGGATCTTTTCGATGTGTTGTGCGAGCCATTTCAGAAGGAATTTGATGTCTGAGTAGTCGTTGCAAAGCTTAACGATTATGGGTATGTACCGGTAATACAGCGCTTCATTTTAGCTAAGGCAAGTATGATAAGATCAAGAATAGGAACTTCGGCTATAGGGGGGTTGGACTTTGAGATTGCGTTAGTCAAGTTGATTATGAGGTGTTTCATAGAGTGTTTTAACCTAGTGATAGTTCGCGATATTATCCTACATGTATATTTTACATATTTCTCTCTTTCTGCACTTCTTGCCCTTCAATCATAAAGTCATTCTTCTGTCATTGATATAACCATTCGCAATTTTGTCGCTTATAATTCTATGTACACTATGAGTACTATACCCTCACGAAAAACATTGCCACTGGATTACAATCGCCACAAAAAAAAACCTCCGGAACCCTCTACAAACAAGGTATTTTTACAGTTTGCATATAGTATAGCTCTTAATTATCTAATCCTTTGAAGGGAGCTTATCATCAGATCTTACTCCTGTCATAGCTTTTATCAACTCGCTCTTTAGCTATTCTTCGCCGTCTCCCATTTTCAAGCTCCAAACCCTTTAATCATATTTTTCAATTCCAGTACTTCTCGGAGCGTAGCTGATCCTTCGGCGGTATCTCTTTTCATAACTCATGTCAAAGTAGTGGTACCCAATAACATCACACAACTTATCAATTACTCTGCTTCGCAGTGGACTGAATCAGTTCTCGTGAGATACTATTCACATGAAAGTAGAACAGGCACTAGATACAGGTACCGTATTAACTGTGCAAGGCAGGGTTAGATACTGGTTTCCAAACCACCTACGTCGCCTGACAGGTCGGATAACCTTTCAAAGAGGGTTCTCCTATTCAATAGGAAAGAGATCACGCAGCTCGAAATGTTTAAGTAGTCGAATTATTTGTGTTGAAAGGCCCATTTTATAGTGACCAAAAAGTCACTGTTCAGCAGCAAATCACAAGAGCAGACAAGCCGATGCATCTGCCACGATGAATCAAGAAATAAGTCTGTGTTATGTTTGATATTGACTATAGTAATGCTGATAGCTTGAGACAAGTTCCTGACCCTGATGCCTTAGACTGATCTGAGGCATATGAATGCGACTATAGCTCTGGTGTATTGTGTATCCCATGCTTGTTGGTCTCGTTGGATAGGCCAGAGCAATCAGTACAGTTCGTACAGTTGTCGCAGTCGGTGCAATTGACGCAATTCGAGCAATTCCCAAGGTCTTCGGAGTCATTACAGTTGGTGCTGTTGTCACAACGGACGCAGCCGTGACCTAGAACCCAAATTAGCACAAGCTCCAATTGTCAATATAGATGCTGTAGTCGTACAGTTGGTGCAATTGGAACAGTCTTTGCAGTTGGTACAATTTGTGCAATTTTGATTGCCATCTTTGTCCTTGCCGTCGCTCATCTTGAACGATTTGGAACCTCCTCAGTGGCTAGTGGTCACTTGAAGAGTAGATGTTGCTAAGAGTTGTGGTTGCTGGGAGACGTTGAACACAACAAAATGAAGAGCAATTTGATTGCAGGAGGCAAACCTAGAGCTTGAATATTCTCATATATATGGTGATTCGCGATGTTATCTGGGCTCTGCTTGTCCATAACTCTACGTCATGATCACGATGCAGGCAATATCCAGAGCCAATCATTGCATGGCAGATAGGAGCAGAAGCTCCATTTCCCTCTTCAGCCCCCAAATATTTCAGCAATCCAATCGCGTTGCCTTGTCGCGCCGCATAGCGACATGAATGCTCGACTGGATCAGGTTTGGGATAAGCCAAGATGTAGCTATCATGAAATGATAGGACACCATGTTTGCATCGAACTCTTCTGACGTTGCAATCGGTGTCCTGTCTGTTGTAATAACTGGAAGAGGTTAAGCAGATGATTTAATTGTTCAAAAGTTAAACAATTAAGCCATCGCTACGTTCCATAGGTAGTTAAGAAGGCCAACACGATGCCTAATTGATTTTGTGTTATTCCTCACTCAAGACTTAAGATTCGACCGAGAACTCGGGATGCCATCCCTATCATTGTTCGGACGTGCGTGCCGTACCAAAATTTGCTGTTAGTAGGTAGTAACCTCGGATGCGGTTGGCAGCCTCAATAGTGACTTTCAGACTTCTTCCGTTACATGAGTCTCGGCCACTTCAATATGAAAAGCTGAGAGTTGTAGAGGTTATGGTTGCCAAGCCATAGCTTTATTGGCGCGCAACCCAGGATTTTACACAGCAACAAGCTGCTGGTAACTTACAGAGGTAAGTACGCTAAAGGGCAAAAAACTCTTCCACTCGAAGGAACGGAATTTGTCGGCTTGAACTTGAGATCTGTAGTGACTGAAGAAAAAGGGAATGAGGAAAGGAGGTAAGGGGGTCGTCACACTTGTGGCGAAAATTCATCACACAGATCGGCTCCGGTTAGATGCTCGCGGGTAAGATTGAGAACCATTACGTCGGAATGTGGGGTTTAGGAGGCTAGAACGGATTTTCTTGTGCCTGACGATCGTTGATCGCTGATCCCGTTTGCCTCCGTATTAACCAATTGGCACGTGAGTCAGGTCTCACCTACTAGAGAGAAGCTCATGATGCATTTGAACTTAGGGTTGATACTGTCAGCGAACCTCGATTGGACGAATTCGAAAAAACGTTGCGGGAGTCCGCGTGTAAACAAGTTTCGGATCGAGAAAGGGGTAATATTTTGTGCTTTCGTCGTTGGTACACGAATCGACGAACTAAGCGCGGACCAAGCTGTTACCGACATTTTAAGCCTCATTTTTTCTTTTCTTTTCTTGGGTCGATATCATCGCATCTCTAGCCCGGAAAGCGCGGATGCATTATGTATGCATGTCTCTGCGAAATTCGATATCATAATCTTAACATACGAGCAGCAATGGAGGTGTAGTGACACGCTGGCCTCGTAAAAGAGGAGACGACCGTCTTGTCGAGTGCCGAGCAAACCAGAGGGTCGGATCGGGGAGGCTCGAGCGCGGCGTACGTATTCCCAGTACCTTAGAGGCTAAGAAGACCCCTTAAAGATAATTTTGGAAGGATGGAAATAGGCACGACCCGCCCGTTACTCTATTAGGTCGACGGTGAGAAAAAAAAGGGTTCAGGCCCTCGAGAATAATGCGATAGGATGGACTGACTCCGAGCAGATACCGGCGATCACGTAATGCACGTCCTTGCGCGTAGACCATTTTCTACACGTCACTTTTTATTAGATATAAAGCGGTGAGGATGGAGCCGGCGCAAGTGCTTATGCACCCCCAAGGAGGCCCGTTGCGTTGGCGCAATACTTCTAGCGTGTGATACCTAAAAAACCTACGAAAAGAAATCCATGCGATGCTAATTCCACGATCATGACTCGGTCTGAGCTGGTGATGAGATATGCGTAGACTTAGACCACTTACTTGGTAGGTACCTTTGCATTTAGTGGAATAAGCTATCATAATTAGGCTGCAATTATGAGAGCATTGCAGATATATGATAGTAAAGTTGTAGCATAGAGAATCTGAAGGTTCTATCGAAAACGTCGGAAGTTGCTGTCGCCTGAAAAGCCTACTGCGGGTAGACTGCTGATGGTAGGGCACTGTCATCATTGCTAAAAACATGTGCTCTTTGCCCTGAATTAGGGCTTTGTTTAGGTCTTTTAGTGGTAGTATGGTTGACTATTCATCCTAAAGGGTCAAAATTAAAAAGTTGATAGACGTTAATCCCAAATCGGAAGTTTTTGATTAAAACAACAGCTGAGAAATGCTTGGACTACCTATTGAAATGCATTATAAATAGGGAGCTTAGTGTCCAAAGCCGCCGTAATTTTAGCATAAAACGGTCAACCACACCTTGGGGGGCTCAACTGATCTGCGCTCACTGAACCGTCTTAAAATTACCTACACCTTAACGCCTACCTGGGTAGCCCCAGTGCCGGACTTACAGACACACTCGCAGGCTCACCGCTGAAAGCCTCGTCGCCATTGTATCAATAGCGTCCGCCTAACCTTTTCCAACATCTGGGCCAATGCTACTCTATTGACTCTGCTTATCCCTGTTTTTTCTTCTTCGATTCTTGACCAGCTCTGGTGTGATGCTCTAAAGCCGCGGTGCTATGGTACCATAATAGCGTGTGGGGTATGCCTGGCCCTAATACGATGGTGTCCAGAAACCAGCCCGGCTCGAACCGCTATTGACTTACTCGGAAGACTCGCCAGTTAAGCGGGTTGGTGGGTTTAGGGGACTCGATTCGGATGGCCTGATTTAGGATGGGAGTCAAGATCTTGAGATGCCGAATGCCTAAAAGTTCCGCTTGAGGTATTCGGAAGTAAGCTTACTCTCATTACCTCTGGATGGTAAAAGAACAGCCCTCTAGCAGGCTGGCAGGTAGGCAAGTTGGTAAACAGACAAGCAGAGCCCCAGCTCTAACTTTCGAGGTATATTTTTAAATGGATATACAAATCATTAGACTGATGCAGAAAACCACATTCAGAGATCGACGTGCAAGGACGCTTGCGTGATTGAGAAACTTGTCTTTGATCCCAACCTTGTCCAACCTCGAGCTCTTTTCTTCCCTACCCCCCATCCTCATATCCCAACTGATGCTCCAGCAGTTACATCGTAAGAAGCATTAGCCTTTCATTTCAAGGAATAGCTACCCTTAGCTATCGGGCTTGCGAGTCAGGTAACAGTAAACTTGGACTCTCTTGGTGTTGGCTGACGTCGGTATATTTCCCATATTAAGTACCGTACCTAGTCGTCTAACCCTTGAATGTTTTGGTACCCATTGAACAAAACTGGACCACCAGAAATGCATGCTTTAGAACCACTGGAATACGGTACCAACCTCGTAAAATATAGCATACACATGTACATACAGGCTACATACGCGGACAGGCACTAGCCCTGCTGCCCTGCTGCAAGCACTAAACTTGCTAAGTGATCGGCTTTGCTTCTGACCCGTGCGGCGGCTGCATAATAAGCTCGAGACCCCCTCGACAGACCTCACTCTTCTTTCCTCAAAACAAGTACCTGTTATATTTATTCTATATCCGTTTCCATACCCGTGTTGTATATTCCCGTCTATACTTCCGTACACAAGTTGCTTATATACACCTTTACTTCCGAGGATTAATTGGCCTCTCCCTTCGATTCTCGCCGAATACCCGCGCTTGTACATCTTAGCGCCCCCCTGCCCCTGTTCACGTACCTATATATCATCTACCCCCAGCTGTCATACCTGATTCGCGACCCGACAGTGTTGGCGAACTACCTGCGTAGCTTGACCTTGTGATACAGACCTAGTTCTAGCTCTAGTCAATATATCCAGGCCATTGGAGTCGGATGTGATTTGAATATGAGCAGACCTTCTCGCTGCTTATCCCTTCCGACTTGCTGTTTGGCACCTTAAGCTAGAAATCCTTCTGTTAAGAACTACCACCAAAATGGGCCACAATAGATGTTTCTCGACTTACGACGACGATTTCGAGTTCGACGACGCTTATTTCAGACAGTTCTACAAGCCGCTGTCTAATCTTCCTACGCCACCACCGTCTTCTAAGAGCTCGTCAGCTACCCAGAGCCCTCGGATTGGCGGTGAAGATTTCGATAGCATCAACCATGACGAGTACTTAGGTTCGTGATATCTTCTTGGGAAAGTCATACTCTCTAGCTAACTTCTCTCCCCTTAGGTCCCGCCGCTCACCTGGCGAGAATGCTACCTCCTGGAGCTTCGTTCATGACGCCGTCTATCCCTATAATACAGAGCATACTGGCACGTGCCAACCTGCCAATGGACATTATTGCTCTGGCAGTATGTATCTTAGACTTCCTGAATTCTCGATTCTCTCGAAGCTGGCGAATCTCCTTTCCCCTGGCCAAATCGAACGACCTCTTACAGAAACGCCACACGCTGCCGTCCGGTGCTATCCAAGCTGTACACATCGACAATGTGTCTCCGGAGATAATCGTCCTAGCTGCGTTGGTCATAGCCGATAAATTTGTCGAGGATTTACAGGAGTCTACTCAATATTACGGTTCTATGTGGGGTGTAAATATGTGGACGAGCGAGCAGATCAACTTTACTGAGCGTTGCATCATGGAGAATTTGGGTTACAGGATTCTCCCTCTATGGGAGCCCAAGTTTATTAAGCAGGCCAGACACGACATCGAGATGGCGCGGCGAGAACTGCTCGAGGGGAGCAGCGAGTTGGTAGAGGAGAGTAGGACGACGAAACACGCAAAGTCAATGAGCTCGGGGGATGCCGTGATGGGCTTGGGTCGACAGCTTACCCCCGCCGATACCCCCCAGTCGGAACTTTCCACGCCGTTCGGCCACGTCCAGAGCATTGGACGAGAGACCAGAGAGGCGTTCAGCAACGGCACGGCCTTGCCGCGAGACTACCTGCATCTCCCTACGGCGGCGACATCCCAGTGAATCGGATACGACGGCACGATCATTTTTTTTTCTGCATTGTCTAAAATACCATCTCTCTATTTTGCGTATGCATACTACCTTACATACCTAATATTTTGCTGCATGGATTGGGCTGGGTTCTCTGCATCGGGGCTAGGCGTTATGATGTTTCATTCGCCTCACCAACTCCCGCTCCTCGACAATCTTGATCATAATTTTTTATTCCTCCGTCGGGTCGATCCATCCGGGCCAAGGGAGTTGCGTGCGTCGCGGCGTTATAAAGGGGGAGGGGTTCCCGGGTCCTCTAGGTCGGTGTACTGGTTCTACGTTCGGCTTAAGCGATCAGTCTGTTCAGAGGGACACGCGTCCTACGGAATCTATACCCACTCATAATATATTCTACTCGTTGACCTGTTCAGTACGGTCTCGATGGTATTAATTCTCTTGCGCTATTGTAATTTCAACATGCATCCAGAATACAGCGAAGAAAATTTTTGGGGCTTACGTGTAGCCACCTGTTTATGTATTTATATCTCATCAGGCTCAGCGGACCGAAAGCACTGTCAGCGGAATGGAAGTTGTAAAAGCTTTTTTATTGTGCCGTACCTTTTTACCCCAGGTTTCTATATATGCGTACCACATGGGCTCGGAAATTTTCCTGTCCAATCGAATGGCCACTGGAAGGCCGCAATGGGTAAGAGACGAGTTTGAATGGGTTGCACGTTGTCCAGGGGGCGTCGATCCGTTGGATATTTCCATTATTTCACCCAACCCAATGGAGGGCACCATGGATGGACACGTATCTGGCTGGTTGGCTGGCTTGCCTATACGGCCACCAGCAACTCATACCCACACCAATCGGGACTCGACGAGACATGCATGAATTGTATATTATTCTTTCGTGGTGATCACGCAAAGCTGCGAGATCGAAGATGCCATACTTGCATTCCGATCCAGCTGATGAGCCCACATGGGCTGGGACATGCCATAGAGGTAGGCCTGCAAAATGTAAATTGGCTAAATGCTTGATGCGACGGGCCTAACGCCGGGGAGGAAAACGGATTGCTGCCTTTATATAAGCATACGTGCAGGCAATGCAGGTGAAGGATCCGGCCAAGGCGGACGGCAGTTGTAAACTTGACTCAGCAATAAGCTTTTCTTGTCCCGCATACCCTCTTCTCTAGGCCGTTCTTCTTTAAATGAGGTATCTTACGATATGTTTTCGTGATCTCACATACGAATCTCGTGCTCTTGCACGACGATCGAAACCTACGATGGCATGACGAGGGGATTTCCGGAGGAAACGTCACCGGCAAATTATCTGAAGAAGCGCCTGACGTGAAAAGACAACTACGTGCCTTAAGATTGTTATACGATAGATGACTGAGGACAAGAGGCTATTTCTTAAAGGTGAATAATATTAACCTTGTATGCTGTTTAACATAACTAAAAAGTGCGATTAAATCCATAATTATTATTTCGGTGTAAATATATCAACTCTACTTACATACCCTCTAACGTTGAGGCAAGTCTATACTTGTGTATGCCCTCGAAACCACTGGCTATACTTATGAAGTACTTGTGAGTTGAGTAAATATTGGAGTTTCAGCGTACATAAAAGTTTCTTGCTTCAAACTTAGACGGGAATGAGCAGCTATAGGCACATTCCGTTTATCTTGCATCATAAAAGCATCGATGAGGCAGAATAACCTTCTCATGTCCTGCTCGAGATAAGTTTTCAATGTGCTTCTGAATCTTCGTTATCCTTCACTGCTTCAGTGTTCAGTTGAAAATAGGGTCGCTTACTTTATCAAGTGGGCTTATCATACTAAAAAGGATTAGTGAGGGGCAGAAGACGGCAGAATTTTTTGTGGCACACCGCCCTATGCCTTGAGCTTCAAGCCTATTTCGAAAGCTACCTGACCTCTGTACTCAGACTCAAACCAGGCCAATTTTCTAGCAATTGATATACTATACACAAATCTCAAAATGGCGAAGAAGCGTTCAAGAGAGGCAGATGGCGCTACCGAGGCGCCCGCAGCCGACAAGATGGTCGAGGATAGCGACAGCTCTGATGACGTGAGTGGGATGAATTAGAAACCCAGCACATTACAGCGCGGACCAGCTAACCGGACTCAGGACTTTGATATGGTCAACGTCGAATTCGAGTGGTTCAACTTCGACCCAGAGATTGATTTCCACGGCACGAAATCCCTGCTGCGACAGCTGTTCGACGTGGATGCGACTCTATTCGACATCTCGGGCCTCGCCGATCTAATCCTGTCGCAACCTACGATCGGGTCCACCGTCAAAGTCGAGGGCAAGGAGACGGACGCATACGCCTTCCTGACTGCGCTCAGCCTGCAAGAGCACCGCGAGAAGAAGCCATTGGCCGACCTTACCAAGTACATAAGCGAGAAAGCCAAGTCGAACGAGGCGCTAGCAGTAATCCCCGACCTATTATCTTCCGGAAAGCAAGTTGGGCTCGTACTCTCGGAACGCTTGATCAACATGCCCTCCGAGATCTCTCCTCCTATGTACGGCATGCTCATCGACGAGATTGAGGCCGCGGTGGAAGACAAGGAGCCCTATGAATTCTCACATTATCTCATCGTCTCTAAGACGTACCACGAAATCGAGTCGACGCTTGACGTAGAGGAAAGGAGACGAAAGAAGGGGAAGCAAGACGCGACGCTGTTCTACTTCCACCCTGAAGACGAGGTGTTGCAAAAGTATGCGACAGCTTATGGCAGCTACGATTTCACAAAGATCGACGAGGCGATCGCGGACAGCAAGCGAGCCTTCCAGGAGATGGGTGTCATGCCTCGTGGCTCCATGATATTAATTGAAGCTAGCAAATTCGCAGATGCTGCGAAAGCAATCAGCGAGTACCTAAGTCCTCCCTCTTAAGGAAAACAACGAAATGAAGCAAACATCCTATATGAGCCTTTTTCTCTATTTCATCCGATGCCCAGATCTATGACCCACCTATTCCAGCCGCTGCATTAAATACTCGACTTCGACCTCTTTCGTCAGCGGAATGACGAAGTCTCTGTACATGGATACTACTGCTTCGACGTTGATCTTGCCAGCGTCTTCTGCGCCACTCGTAGATGGGTCGGTACCGTAAGTGCGTGCCTTTAGGCCCAATCGTGCTAGTACCTGCTTCTCGACCGCCGCATTTGTGATAGACTCGCCGATCCCGTGCCGATCACCAGCTTTGATCATCTTGGTGTAGCCTTCGGGATCCGACTGGAACTTAGACTCGGCGACGAACTTGCCAAAGTGTATTCTTCGCGAAAGAGCCTGGAGGCAGGCAATATCGCATGTAGCCGAAGAGCCGTAGTTTTCCGCCGACTCGCCGCGATCGGGTCGGCCGAAGTCTGGGCACACGGCCGGTAGGAACTTCTCGGTGTAGAACTGCTTGATTTTCTCGTTGACACAGACATTATTCGGGTGGAGGATCTTGGGGTACTCGATGGGTTTGAGCAGAGGCTTCTGCAGCGCATCGGGGAAGAAGGGATACTCGTCGGGGGATTCGTAGCGTCGAATTAGAGACTGCAGCTTCTCTTGCTCCTGCAGGTACCAGTCCATGAAGCTGAGCTTCTTGTCCTGGCCAATCTCTATTGCGCCGGGCTTGTAGATGGTCTCGTTGAGTGGGAACTGGACCCGTTCGATCAAGTGGAAGGTGATGGTGTCCTCTAATCGACTATCCAGAACACGGCTTGGTTAGCTTTGTGCTCCATTGTTCTATCATAGGAGGGGTTGCATACATCAGTTGGAAACGGATATTGGACAAGTCCAGCGCCTTCGAGGCGTCCTTGAGATCAACGATCGCATCCATGGTGTCAACACCGTACTGATATGTATAATGCGATTTCTAGGATTATATAGGTTATGGTAATCCGGCTCTCGAGAAGATGTTTGAGCAAGAGAGGCTGTTGGTCCTTCTTGAAGCTAGCGAACACTATGCGCTAGGTCTCAACTAGCAGCGGGGGAGAGGGGACATTAAGACAGGCATATGAAAATCAATCAAAGACGATCTTTGTTTACGCCTTTGTCACACAGGGCTTCTTTGTTGCATCCGATCCTCGGCCAGCACCAGACGTGGGATCAGTTTGCTATATTTTACGTCCATGCTGCGATGCTGCACATGTAGGTAAGCTTACCATCGAGAAGGAAAAAATATTGAAAATAGCGTAGCACTAAACCATAGCTCTCAAGGCATTGGACGTCACTACTGGCACTTGATTGGAATGAAGGATTTAAGCAGTGACGGCTGGGAGCCTTATATTATTCTCAGTGTAACCCCCCCTGTAACCCCTCCTGGCAGCCTGGCTTCTTCTAACCTGTATCTGGCTTGGCGCTAGAGACGCTACAAGCTTAGGCGAGTCAGGCACCTATAGCGAAACGCTTACGGCGTGCGCCCAGGCATGCCGGACCTGGAGGTGGAAAACGGTCATCTGCATCAAATTCTTATCCGTCTGCGTGGCTCGTGCAGTCCGAGCTAGAAGCTAGAATTCTTCGGGTCATCCAGTAAGAAGCTTCACTCATTTGTTAGCCTTGCCGTGCCTTGCTTTATCTTGCTTGACCATCAGCCAATCTTCTATTTTCCTTTGAATGATCTGCCCTCTGCGCTGACCTGTGAGGTCGCTTCGTCGAGTATCCATATCGAAGGAGAAAAAATTATTTCCCTTGTATAACTAATGCGCGACATTTGCCTCGTGCGACCGCCTCGGATCCAACTACACCTCTCTGTAGTGATACTGAATCCATAGATACGCGCATGGCCGATTCAGACCCAAACAATGCCATTCACGACGATGCCCCATTGGGCGAGGACTCGATACTCTCGGTACTTACCGCCTGTTCTTTACTAATCCTTTGTTTGTGCCTAGGACTGTACAATGCACGAGTATTCTAACTTTTCGCATAGCCGCGAGGTATCGAGGCATTCACTAGAAAGGTGACGACCACCGCGAGCCATTTAGTCGGTCCCGGCTCCGACCCCCACGGGAACCACTATCACAGCGCCATGGCCCAGGTGCACAAGCAGCTAAGAAAGCCTGGTATTCAGCGAGGCATGTTCACCATGGCCAAGACGACGCCTACCGACCTCGTCCGGTCCAAATTCTCTACTGCCGAAATCCAATCCCGCGCCTTATCATATCTACCCGACGACATGCTCCAGAACATACCCGACAACGACAATGCATATTCTCTATTCCAGGGCTTCCAGGCCACCTTCCCCGAGATAACACCCGACGGCAAGAAGCATAGGAGAAGAGTATCGAGGGGGAGAAAGATGCTCGAGGAGAAGTCGTCGGCTTCAGACAGTCCGCATCATCTCCATAAGCTGAAGAAAGAAAGGTCTTCGCTCATGCATGAACTTGAAATGCTCGGCATCCGAAAAAATATGGCGAGCAGTGAAATTCGTGAGATCGATAACAAGATCGCCAACTTAGCCGGCATGAGACGCATCATAATTGAGAGGTTAGCAGGTCTAGAGCAAGAAGAGGCTTTATTAGAGCATGATAGTAAGAAAGAATCTCTAGTGTACCATGAACGCTTCGCTAACACATGATTTAGTTGTGGATATGGAAGGGCGGATAGAAGACGCTCAAACTCTTGTCGATGAAGCTGAATCAATAGCTGCGGCAGTTGACACCCCGAGTAAATCGGATGATGATGATTTAGTAACGGACCAAGACGCCGACGAATTCATGTCAAAATCTATTTATGAGAAACTTCCAACTTCTGCCTCAAGCACACCTTCAAAACGGAGACCTAAAGCCGTAAAACGAAAATCCATGCCTATACTACACGAACACTTCGAGCCAGGGTTTATGATACGGGAAATCAAAGCGCATGCGGATTATGTAACGACAATGGACTTCGATGTGCCTTTCGGCACTTTGGTATCTGCTTCTATGGACGACACGGTCAAAGTTTGGGATCTGAACGCTGGGCGTTGCATTGGAATGCTTGAGGGTCACACGGCGTCGGTACGAGCGTTGCAGGTAGAAGATAATATCTGTGCCACAGGCTCTATGGACGCCACCATCCGATTATGGGATCTGAGTAAGGCTCATTACGACCCGCAAGGCAGTCAATTCGGAAGAGACGACGAGGATGACGATGGTATGGCTTTCGAAAACCCCGATGATCAACCGGTAGACCCTCCAGAAGGCAGCATGGCGGATTGTCCACTATTTACACTAGAAGCGCATATGGATGAGATCACGGCTCTACATTTCAGGGGCGATGTGCTCGTCTCGGGTTCAGCAGACAAAACGCTCCGCCAGTGGGATTTGGTAAAAGGTCGATGTGTGCAGACGCTCGACGTGATGTGGGCGGCAGCACATGCTTCTGTTTCCATTGGCACGGGCGAGGGTACATGGAGACAAACTACGAGGCCAGCCACACAATCAGCCGATTTTGTAGGTTCCTTGCAAGTATTTGAGTCTGCGCTCGCGTGCGGTACAGCGGACGGCATGGTCAGGTTGTGGGATTTGAGAAGTGGGCAAGTCCATCGTAGTCTTGTTGGGCATACTGGACCAGTCACCTGTTTACAATTCGACGACGTGCATCTCGTGACCGGAAGCTTGGATAGGAGTATTCGGGTAAGTTATGCTAAAATGAAGAGCCAGCGACTAAGTGCGTAATTTGCTGACCCGCTCTTATAGATATGGGACCTTCGGACAGGCTCTATATTCGATGCTTACGCGTACGACAACCCTGTCACGAGTATGATGTTTGATAACCGACGCATCGTCAGCGCGGCCGGCGAGGACGTGGTCAAGGTATACGACAAGATGGAATCGAAGCAGTGGGACTGCGGCGCGGGCATCATGGAAGAGGAACGCGGCCGGGCGCCGGCTGTTGTCGAGCGCGTGCGTATCAAGGACGGCTACCTGGTTGAGGGGCGCCGCGACGGTATCATTGGCGCGTGGGCGTGCTAAGGCTGGGGCGACGATATACCTACCTAGCGAGAGCTGTGGTCGACCATGTACATATGTATATCCTGCGAGAAATAAGCCAGCCTCCCACGTTTTCTTGCGCAAACACTGCACCGAGGGATCGGTAGCGGATCGATGCGATGCATTGCATCCTTCAGCCCTAGGGCTTAACGGACCAGGCTTGTTAACGCCGTTTGTGTGGACGGTGAAGCTATGGACTACTGCCTGATTACGTAACGTATTGTCGTATGTCTATTCACGATTCCCCTATTCCTGACCTTGCAGGCTTCGAGGGTGTGACTAATAGGTACCTGAATATGTTATCTCATCAACTCTTTAAGGACCATATTTGATAGCGCCGACTAGATAGAAAAGACTCGAGAGCTTTATGTCCGGTACCTGAACTTGCCTAGGGGGTATCTTGGTCTTGACATTGATACTGACGTTGATACTAAATCCATTTGAATGTCCAACATAAGCACCTTAATCTGACTTGTTTTTTTAATGCCATCTTACATCCGGTCTTAAGTCCATATAGGTGCATTTCGTATCTCATTCTCCAATTTAGTTCCCCATATTACCAACTTTCATCTGATATCAATCATCATAGCCTTATACTAGCTGCGATGAGCTTGAGGTTCTGATAGATATTTCCGTAGCTTCTATGTTAGGTACCTGAGCTAGTGGAGATACCGCATCCGTCAAAACCCCGACGGCCCCTCAGCCGGGACATAACAGATGCCGTCGCGCGGATGAGCCTGGGTTTTTTGATACCTACAAGTTAAAAAGACCCTATCTAGGTACTTATACTGCCGATGCTAAGCTCGAATGTCGATAGTTTACGATGTTGGTCCAGGCACCCACGTGTATACTACAGCTACCTAGATCTAGACCAATGGCATTATGTGTTCCTCTCGAAGCCACTGCTGTATCCAATGCCAGTTTAATAAATGTGTCACGGTGAGCGGCGCTCAGACGATAGCATTAGGTGCAACGTGATAGACCTCGGCAGGAAAAGTATCTAACCTACTCCTCCTTTTGGTTTGTTTAGCATCAACTCGCAGAAAATGAACTATCCTGATCATGCAAGTTGAATACATTGTCTGGCATTCATTGGTTGAAATGAACAATTGGCACGGAGTTAAAGGAATTACATCCGATTCGACCATCCAATAGCTACATCGCCCGGTCAGGGATGTCCACTACCGGCGTCGAACGCGGATATCGCACGAAAACGTGCAGCGACGAGACGGGCCAGAAGCCAACAAGGTCTCTTGGGATCTGCCGCGGGGGGGGGGGGATGAGATCATGTTTTGGGCATTTTTTGGAGATCGAGGCTAGGATGGTCGAATCATATTACTAATGCTGGGGAGCCATGATTCGAGCATCGGCGATAGACGATTGAGGGGGAGATGTGATGAACCGTCGGCGATATTCAGAGTCAAATTCCTATTAAAAGGCTGTCGAGTGCCTCTCACATTCCAGTAGCAATTTACTCCTTAGTCTTTATACCAGCATCGACATTTAAAGACACTCAGGGTACATACTCGGGGTAGGATAACTCGGGTTAGACATATCACGGAAGGCGGCCTACATATACATACCTCCTAACTCAACAATTCGAGACAACTCGGTAAGTACCTAACCAGAGGTGCCTTATTCTTTCCTCCCCTTTTAAGGTTCATCGGGATACTGCTGTCGTCATCGCCAAGGAATCGTAGTAGTACAATAAGTAGTACGCAGTCGTTGCTAACATTTTCGCCATGGCTGAGTACATCAGCGGAATGACCAAAACCACCCTCCCCATCAAGATGCCTCCCCTGCCGATGGCGCCCGCGCCCAAGAGCCCGCTGGCCCGCTACCGCATCCTGTCGCCCAGCGCGTCGGTGCGCGTGAGCCCGCTGTGCCTCGGCGGCATGAACTTCGGCGACGCCTGGAGCGAGTACATGGGCGCCTGCGACCAGAAGACCACCGAGGAGATCCTCGACTTCTTCTACGAGCAGGGCGGCAACTTCATCGACACCTCCAACAACTACCAGGCCGAGCAGTCCGAGACCTGGATCGGCGAATGGATGCAGAAGCGCGGTGTTCGCAATCAGATGAGTAAGTCTCTTGCCGATTCATGTGTCATCACGCCTGTTAGTCGAGTTTTGAGGTACACAGCCTCTTATAAATAACGGTGGTGGCTACTGCTCGTCTGTTTGGGCTATTAGAGTAGCTGCAACCGTAATTGCTTGATCAGAAGGCTTACGCAAAGAACGGATTCAGTTTGCCATGGCATTTCTACGTATTTTGGGCAGGCGCTAACACATAATCTATCATAGTCATTGCTACCAAGTTCACCACCAACTTCCGTGCTCACCGCCAAGATGAGATCATGATCAACTACCAGGGTAACGGCACCAAGAGCTTACATGTATCCGTCAATGCCAGCTTGAAGAAGCTGCAGACCGACTACATTGACCTGGTATGTAAAACTCTTAGTCTTCGTCAGTATGACGTGCTTACACTGAGATACAGCTCTATGTCCACTGGTGGGACGGCAGCACCTCGATCCCCGAGGTCATGCAGGCACTCAACCAGCTCGTCCTCTCCGGCAAGGTGCTCTACCTCGGCGTCAGCGACACCCCCGCCTGGGTCGTGAGCAAGGCCAACGAGTACGCGCGCGCCCACGGCCTGCGCACGTTCAGCGTCTACCAGGGCCGATGGTCGGCCGCCTCGCGCGACTTCGAGCGCGAGATCATCCCCATGGCCCGAGCCGAGGGCATGAGCCTGGCTCCGTGGGGCGCGCTAGGTGGCGGCAAGTTCAAGACGGAAGAGCAGCGCCAGAACCCGGCCAGCGGCCGCTCCAGCGGCGCGAGCGAGGCCGAGATCAAGGTCAGCCAGGCGCTGGAGGCCGTCGCGAACCGCAAGGGCACCATCATTACGAGTGTAGCGCAAGCGTACGTGACGCACAAGGCGCCGTACGTGTTCCCCATCGTCGGCGGACGCACCAAGGAGCACCTCAAGGGCAATATCGAGGCGCTGACGCTGTCGCTCGACGACGAGGACATCAAGGAGATCGAGAGCGCCGTGCCGTTCGACCTGGGCTTCCCTGGAGCGTTCCTGTTCGGTGGCGGTGTACCGGATAACCAGGGGCAGGTGTGGCTGCTCAGCATGGGTGGCACCACCGACTATGTGCCTTACGAGAAGCCCATCACGCCGAAGAAAGCGGGGGAGTAGAGCACCCGCGCTCTCTACGACACGTGGACGTGGCTTGCTCGCAAGTATCGCCGATACTCATGATGCTTTTTAGTACCTTGTGTAGGTACCTATCTAGGTGCCTAAGCTCGACATCCCATCATCTTACCCAACTTGAATCTTTATTCTTCTCGAAAATTTTGCTTGTCCGCCTAGCTTGAAGGATGCTGGAGCATGGGATGGATCTGCCCGTGTGTGGTTAAAAGAGGATGATATTATGGTTGGTGGTTTACACTACTTTTTTACGGAGTGAAATTTGGCGACAGCTCCTTATGGATGGATAACATAGGTACCTATCTTTTTACGCAAAATGAAAAGCACATCGCGACTGATTCTTCCTCGATTGATTATATTGCACCGTGCTTTAAGTATGCTTGGTAGTTGTGACAATGATGGCTGATGGTAAGTTGAATATCCGTAGATACCGGCATCATGTAAAAGGCTAACATTCTACCAGGTAAGAAAATGGGTTCGACAAGAGACCTAATGCCGGATAAATAATTCATATGCTATACTGATGTACTAATCTTCAAGGAGGTAAGCATTCCAATGAGTTTCTCCCAACTCTACAATCAGAATTTGTAGTCGGCTTTATAGCGTTATAGGAATACCCCTTCGTTAATATTAGGTACAACGGATGAAATCCTCACAACTTTTAATTCATTGCCACTTCCCCGGGAAAGATTCATTTCTACGAGGGTTATAATCACTATTGACATCATGAGACACCATCGTATCATCAGAGAGCAAGTATTATGTAGGAAGCTACGAGTTTAAAGGAAGTTGCCCACAACTACTACGCAGCTCTTCTTTCCACATCCGGTCCTTCCCTCAGATGTCCGACTGACAAAACCACAGTCTAAACTTTAAATAAGTTGTGAAGGTGCTTTTGAGCTACGCTTACTCTGCAGAGGTGGTGTCCTATTTTACTAATCTGTCATGGAAATCTGCCTTCTTATTTAGCTTTCTTTCTCTGTCTCTTGCGCGCTGGTGGTATAAAATGGCACAAGAAGCTCAATTAACTTCAAATTCAACATCAGCATGCCTTCAAAGTTACCTGCTTTCAATGCCGCCAAATTGCCCACAATGCCCTCTTCTATAGACCCCATCTCGACTGCACCGACTGGCGCAGCAGTTGCTCCTGTCAAGAAACGACGTACTCGATCACTGAATGCCAATGACAAGTCCTCAACTACGTTCGACATGGCTCAAAGTCAAGACGAGGAGAATAAGCGAGGCATGCCTATCGCTCCGGTTCGTGCAATTTCAAAACGCGGAAGATCTGTGGTGTCCGCTCCTGGTGATGTTCTAGGCCGTCGAGCAGCAAGGCAAGTAGTAGACCTCGGATGTCATTGATTCCTTTATGGCACCTCAAAAGTCTATGCGATGCTAGTCCTGACCTATCCGGGTTTTGCAGCAGACTAGAAAGCCCAGCTACTTCAGCCCACACAAGCCAATCTCGATTTCGCAATAGCGCCAGGTCAAGGACCTCATCTAGAGGAACCGAGTCTTCGAGAGGAAGAAGCAGACAACGTGGTCGTTCTGTGCGACGACGCTCCAGAGTTGTCGGGGCCGAAAGTATTAAGAAATCAATTGAGGGGGCCGAAGATCGAGCAAGTCCAGGGGTAGGACAACTTCCCCTGTCTAGGGAAGTTGAACATAGCAACAGCGACAGGGAGGTGAGCTACGAGACGAAAGGTGCATTCCGACTCAAAAGGAAGACGGGAAATTTCGAATTTCGGTTTCCAAAGTCTTTAAGTCAGCCGGAACCGATATGGTGCCCGGGTGACGGATTCTCCAGCGACGAGGCTAGGCCCAACTTCATTTTCTCTATGACCGGGACACACAAGCAGAGAAGATCCCAACCACTTCCTGGTGTAGGAAAACTCCCAGTCGAAGCTGAGAAGGTCACCAAGGAAGACGATTGTGGGCGACAACCTAACCGCTCAAGAGTACAGTATCTGACTCAATACGACTTGAAGAATCGCCGCAGTACGGCGAAAGAGATATGGCCCACTCTTCAGAACTTCACCGAGGAGTTAGTAATGCGAACACGAAATCCAATGGTACCAGACAATGAGGTAATCATCCATTCAACTGTTTCTCCCGAACCTACACCGGTTCCCCGACCCAGAGAAGCATTTGGATACATACCGCCAACCGCACGAAAGAGAAAGCACTCGGATTTCGAAAATTTCGGAAGACGTCTCCAAGATCGCGTTCCAACCCCCTTTGTAAGCTTAGAATCGCAAGGCGCGCAAGCCAGCCAACCTGGAAGCAGCGACGAAGACGACGAAGATGAAGAAATGGGACGAGAGTATTCGCCGGATGAGGTCGAATTTGTGCCTGCAACGAGATATGATGAAGGCGACAATGAGGAAGAAGACAGTAGTCAACACGAAGAAGGCCGTAGTACTGCTCAAAGTCGAGAGCCTAGTCCCGAGGGCGGCCCCGAGGATACAGCTTTTTCTGACCGAGAAGACGCGAAGCCCGAAGAGACAGAATGGGATCAGAACGACATCCCGTGGGCGGCTGGAGACATTGCCCGACAAATGCTCCAGTATACTTCCCAGACCTTTTCCTAACCATTATCATTATCTGATCATTTACATGTTGAAAGCTTTTTGGGCGGATATACTACTTTGCTGGAGGAAGTTTAGCTCATGAATTATCATCGAAGTCATGTATGATACGCACGCTGGCGAACTAGTTACAATATTAGAACATTAGACAGCTAATCAATCAAGACAGATAATCAATCAAAATATGACGTAAGAGGAAATTGGCATACCAAATGATTTAGCTGGTAGATGGATACAATGAAGTATTTCGAGGACAGGGTCGTTCTTCTACCGCGACATCCAGGCGTTGCTGGGTTCCCAGGTACGGCAAGCGACACATAATGGACCAGGTGAGAAGGTTTAACTATTGAATTCATATTTCCCTTCCATTAAACGCCAGCCAGCTCCGGGCCCCAGGTATAACCCTCCCCGGAGAAAGAACTTGAATGTTGAGATATACAGGACCAAGCAATGACAAACAACATATCGCTTCCATACTTTCCTTTTTTTCACTCTTTTTCCTCTCGCCATAATAATTATTGTCATTTTGTTTTCTACTTCCCCTTGCCCTTAGGCAGCGCTTCATTCTCGCCAAGCTCGCGCACGAAGATCTTGGTCCTCCCCTCACCACTATAATCCTCCATCCCCGTCTCAAAACCCGGGCACACGCCGACGGCGAGGTAGCGGCCGTCGGCGCTGAAGGCGAGGGCGGCGACGCTGTCCGCGAACTTCTGGTACACCTTCATGCGGCGCTTGGCCTCGGCGTCCCAGAGCGCGACGGTGGCGTCGCCGCCGCCCGACGCGAACGTGCTGCCGTGCCCTTCTCCATCTTTTGCTTCAGCCCTGTAGATAGCTGACAGATGGGTATCGGTAAGGCAGTGTC
>JAOXNQ010000004.1:844651-884646 GCA_028571165.1 Hypoxylon perforatum | reverse complement strand
TGCCAGGCTAGGAGGCTAATTACAATAGTTTGGTGGCAGCACGTGGTCACGTGCTTAGTCAGGCTACCCCACCAATCAGGGCCCAATCCTGGGATCCACACCTACCTACCGTATTGCATTTCCTCACAGGGTAATTATCGTAGCTTCCAACCCCTTGAAATCAGCGCTCGGCATTGAAACATGATAATCATGAACAAATGCCACATCGCTCGCCTCAGTCTTCCACAGTTTCATATCAAAGCTCTGAACCAGCGCTGCAGTCACCAGGTACATCTCGGCACGTGCCAGCTCGATGCCAAGGCACTTTCTGCTGCCTTTGCCAAAGGACATCTGGTATTTCTGGAGCTTGCGGCCCTCATCACCGAGCCAGCGTTCCGGATCGAAGACGAACGGGTCGGGGAAAACACTCTGTGCGGTATGGGCGCTCAAGGTGGTTGTACTCATGGGAGTACCGGCGGGAATCTTGAAGGACTTTCCCGTGTTCGAAGAGGAAGCTGCATAAGATGTAGGGGTGTATATAAGTGTTTCCCGGGCGATACGTGCTGTTCTGGCCGTGACACCGAAGGAGAGACGGTGAGCTTCCTCGATGACCGCGGTGAGATATGGCAGTCGCTCAAGTTGGGTCCACGACGCTGGTTGTGGGACGGTGCTGAGTTCTTCCCGTAGCTTGCTCATGATCTGTGTATTGGCCAGCAGGTGGTAGAATATCATGTTGAGGGACTTGGCTGGTGATTCCGTTCCTGCGAGAACCAGAAGTGCACCTTCTTGCTCTAGCCGGAGCAAGGCCTTCTCTGATGCGGGCAAAATAGGATTGTCGAGCACATTATAATATACAGATTTTGCACTCAACGAATCGCTACCGGCCCCAGAAGCTTTCGCTTTGATGATGCCTACTAATTCGGCTCGGACTCGCTGCGTCTCTCGTATTAGAACACCATGCCAATACTTTTCAGGGCAACGCATACATCAAATAGGTCTAGCATATCAATCAATCCAGGTGGCATGATAGGCCTGCTGATGGAATTCGGGAGAGATTCCAGGAAGTCGGGAATGAACGGGAAGTGCTTGTTGAGATGACATCCCATCATGAGCTGGTAGCTGTTATGGCGTAATGTAGCGGCTTTCTGTTCATCCGAAAGCGTGTCTGTCCTCTGAGAGAACAAGAAGTTATTGACAACACTAGCCTCTGTTAGGACCATTCTTCGTCCCGTCCGAATTTGAAGGGATCTTACTCATTGGAGAAGGCGAAGAAGAGATCTGAAAGATTGACTGGCGTCTGTTCAGAGGCATGCTTCAAAAGCAATTGACAAAGCTGTTGAACTTTGTCAGTAATCGTCGGCTCAAGGAAGACCACATTGCGTTTGCTGAAGAATGGAGACAGAGCTTCACGTCGTTTGCGATGGACTTCAAGACTGGGAGTAGTGCCAACTCCACCGGGAACCCGCAAAGATCTCAGTTGGTACTCATACTTGTCTCTCGGGGACGACGAAGGAGCATAGATGGTGTCGAGGAATCCAACATCAGAGATGTGAATCTCGTCCGGGGTGACCCGGATGATTGGTCCTGCGAGGTGGATAGATCAGTGAATGCTGCGCTGTGAACTGCACGTGCGCACCTATCGGGCTTACCGTATCGTTTGTGCAGCTCCTGGATCTTGAAGACATATCGGCCGGGTTGAATGGCGTCGAAATAGAATTCATACCACCAGGTGAGAGCCGCCAGTCTCGGGCCAGGGATATGAGCCAAGGGGTGAAAGAACAGACGGCGTATGGCACCTCCGATCGTCAGCAGGGCGGCCAAAAGCACTGTCGTCAGAAAGATTTGAAGGACAGCCATGGCAAGTTCTACGCGACACGAATGGGACGGGAGAGAAGACAAGAGGGTAAGAAGATGCGGAGTAGATGTTGATGATGAAAGTCGAAGTAAGGAGTTAGGGAGGCGCGGGCGGGGCGGGGCTTTGTTTGCGTTGGTTGCTTTTCGCCATGGAGGAACTTACGTCTCGGAGAGATGCAAGTCAGGCAGTTAGTTTCATTCCTGCATTGACGAACTTGGAGCTACCGCCTGAACCCATGTATAAAATCCATCGACGCGTATCAACAATCATTCAGGGCGATGTGGATTATGCTCGCCTTTTACTCTGCCGTGGGTTCCCTCGCATCGCTGTGCATCCGGGAACTCACATTAGAAAGGGAGGAAGTTGGCAGGCAGGGATTTGAGCAGCCCGAGTATTGGCCACCTAGAAGCTACCTAGCAATTGAAATTTTCAACAAATTTGATCCTCATTTTCCCGACAATGAAATAATCTCGGGCTCTTTCTCCAGGGTAGGTGCTGTCGGACTTGGTGCGAAGTTGACAACTAGACCCTGCCGGGGGTACGTCTCTAAGGCATCCAATGCCCTTAAGAGAAAAAAATGTAGGGGGGTCTGGGGGTACCTACGTGACCTAAACGTATAGGGCACCTAGCGGGTACGATAGGTACCTACAGCCGCTATAGCTATAGGGCTCGTAGTGGACCCGAGCGCTGTACGTATCGTATCGCGGGCGTAGTGGGCCGGTGCCCTGTAACCACAGGGGGTCGGTACACCTTTTGGGGGGCATCCTCCAGCATTAACCTGAGCAGGCAACTCCAACTGATGCTTCAATCTGTGTGCTTCTATACCCCTATCCGGTATGCTCCTCTTCCCTTGTTCGTGATCCATGATTATTTCTCCAACTTGCGTCTCCCTCTTCTATTATTATATATTCTCTCCGTTCGGGATGGCTCTTCATTACTTCCCTCTTATTCCTGTCCCTCCGCTTCCTCGCAAACGAGCGTAAGCTTGGCAAACAGACGGCCACCAAACTCGACACTATTTCGACGAGCGCCCACACATCGATAGTGTGCGTGATATTGGCCTTAGGCACATCACGGACTAAAAACAACGTTATCCAACGCGCCAGCGCCGCAATGATACTTAGTGCCGCCATGCATAAGACAAACACAATCCCGCTTATCTCAACTTTCCCCATTCCTGCTCGCATAGTCAGCCTCCTGCGCTCCCGGCCCAGGGTAAAAAGCACTAAGACAGGGACGGCGAGAATGACAAGGTCGGTGGTGACGTTAGCTGCCGTGGAAATCGACACCGACTTGATGTCGTGAACGGCGGAGCACAGGTGCCCCTCAATGTCCCAGTTGCTGCTCACAGGCGAACACCACGTCGTCAGGAGTATCATGTGGAGCAGGAACGTAGCCGCCGTAAACGCGCACGCACCGGCGAATACGATGCGGGTAGACTTTTTTTCTATTCGGCGCATAAAGTTGCCAAAGAACGCCAGCAGCGCGAACTTGGCTGCCCAGAGTGAGATGTAGATGAAAAATAGGGAGATCCACGAGACGTAGAGGAGGTGAGAGGACAGGGGCTTCGGGACGCTATAGTAGAGTTCTGAGGAAGGGAGATGGACGTAGCGCTGTCGGAGACTGTTCTTCCACGTGTTAATACTGATGAGGACCATGCCAGAAAGCCACGAGAGTAGCACGAGGCCGTCAGAGAGGTTCAGTGTGAAGTGTCGCTGCTCGCGTTCCTTCGAGCGTACCCAGAGGCGAAGAGCTATAGGGATCAGGGCAAACGTCATGCCCACCCAGTCAATAACTATGAAGGCCGCTGAATGGAGTTAACTTCTGCTCTCACCGTAGACATAGGAGTTTTTCACATACGTAGCGGAATGTCTATATCTTGGTACACCATGATGCCAACAGTCGTGAATGGGTACGAATGTGTATGAAAGCGATACCAGGTAGTGGCCAAGATTTAAGACCCGAAGATTGATCAACGATATCATAGAAGCATGATCCTTTTAACAGTCTTGAATGAATGCTCTTGGGCATATACCCAGGTATATAGAAGTTATCATTAACGCAGCGCAGGTGCCGAATTGTGTAATAAGCACTAGTCGCACAGCATATAGCACAGGTAACACCCAATGGTCTTACAATATTACAATGTTCAACGTATAGCCTACTAAGCTGGGAGGCCGCTCATCCTGGTCGTGGCCTATCGGAATGTTCGTCTATATTCTTAAAATAGGCAAGTTTTGTACGAAAACAATAGGTTCCTCAGCGGCCTTTAGGATCAGCCCCCAAGACTCAACTATCCCCTGGTCGTTTCTATTAACATCACAGTGATAATCGATAAGAACTCCAAAAATATATCTCTTCGGTACCCTAATATGACGTTTCATCGTTGTATGCGTTTGGTGATGAAGTTGTGCCAGTCCGAGCAATCAGATCAACTTCAGTCTATAAAGTGTAACGACGGCGTATCATTTAGGTAGCGCGCTCCATGTCTGGACAAAAATCTACACCATCTGCTCACATACAATTGGATATAAAAAGAAACGATACCCGTGCACGAGAAAGTCCTCGTCTAAATGCGTATAAGAGCTGAAATCGAACGCTTCAGCTGGTGGGTAATTAGCGCAAGGTTCTATGACCGGGGTAGTTGGCTCGTTCTGAGCGGCGAAGGCCGCATTTAGTCATCTTTAATATACTACTTTTGAGGATCTTTTGAAAATATATCTCTTCAATATACCGCAGTGAAGCAACTAAGGAAGTGGAATGCCTGCGAAAGACCTACAGACGGCGTAGAGGTCTCACCAGCGGATAGCAATGCAGCCAGGAGCTCCTAAGTTGATCAACTCCCCCTTGCAAGATAATGGGGGTATTAGTAACCACCCCAAAACTGTCCCTTACAGTCGGGTGTGGTATACGTCTCCGTAGCAACCCAAGGTCGCTCACTTTTCTCATATCGTTGTAGAGGAAGACTATACGGAATCCTTAGGCCGACCAGGGGCCCATCATGTCCGTCACCTTTGAGATCATCCTTCCCCGGCACATCCGTCATAAACGTACCCACCATCTTAGCCTTCTCCGCGAAAAGCTCCGGCCATACAAGCACTCCGATCTCCCAAGACGCGATTCGCACCTGTCTGGAAGCATTTTTCGCCTCGCCCCACGCCTGCTTCGACATGTTGGCTGATGTAAGGAGCGCCCAGTCGATAGTCTTGCTCTCTTTATTATAGCGGATATATGTTTTTATATGCGGTGCCGCGCGCTGTCGTCCTCCATCACGCTCCTCTTCTCCCTCCATGCGTATCCCCTTCTCGCAGTCGTTCGCCCAGTGGTGTAATATCGGCCGCAGATACAGAAGCTGTTTCGCCTGCATCGCCGAAGCAACTTTAGTGTGGATAGAGCCGCCCGACTCGTAGCCGTCCAGGGACCGCCGAATCTCGTCTGCGGTAGGGAATATCACCTTGAATTCCGGTCTTTTTGACGAGCCCGCATTCGTGCGTGGTGAAAATGAGTCGAATAGGGTTCGTTGCAACCAGGTGTCTGTTCCACCGAGGGTGGCGATGGATGATATCTGTACCACGACCTCTGACTTTCCTTCCTGAACGGGGACCGAGCGAAGGGTGTGCTTGACGCCTGTCCAGCCCCAGCGGGTCCTGGTCGGATCGTCGTGGACGTCGTGTCTTCCGGGAACACTAGCTACTAATGCTCCCCGTACCGCAGAGAAGTCGTACATTTCAAGCTCGTCCACTAACGATCGACAGACATTTCGCTTGTCGTTATAGGCTCTTAGATAGTTGAGGAGATCGATTTTGAACTTCGACCCACTACCAACCTCCGTGTCTATCTCTGAGGGCTCAGTCTGTAGACGGGGAAGCGGAGGTGACTGCCATACGCCGTTCGTCATGTTCGTCCAGTCCTTGGCGATCATGTTGGCGGTATGGATAATGACTTGAGCCGTATCATCATTTCTAAAAAGCACGAGCATCTTTGAATGGTGTGTGCCGAATGGTTCGGGCATATACGCCGTGTGTAAGGTGACATTGCTGTACTGGGCAGCTTGTTGCTATGTCAAGAGTTAGTGTCAATATCTTCTACTGGGTCATAAAGCAAGGCAACATGTATCAATTATAGACCATCGAACAAACTATAGTACCGCCTAGGTACTGGACATTAAATTTAGCAACAGGCTACTCTATGATGAAGTCGAATTTGTCATCCATGTAGATATCGGTTTTTTCATAGTACACAACCGCGGGGTATAGACATCAATCAGGCAACAAGTACTACCTTACATGCACGTAGATACAATACCAACACATCTGCAACACAAGATAGGCTCCCAGCGCGGAATTCGAAACATGTGAGACGTGAGAATGGGATGAATATGGATTCCTTACCTCTAGCACCAACTTATTCATGTCTTCTCTCTTCCAGAAGCCATGAACGACATGTACCTTGACGAGGGCTCTTGTATCCTTGTCGAAGTGGCTCATGAGAAAATCCACATCGTGTAAGTAGTTAAAATCCCAGCATTCTAAGATGAGCGCATCCCCGAGCAGATCGTGCAGCGAGACGGCGCCGACATTAGACTCGTCTGGGAGGTCCTGAATTGTCGTGAGTCGGATTGGAGAGGGAATCAGCTCACGCTCGCGGACCCTCCTCTTTCTCGGGGGACTAATCGGATGTGATAATGATGCTGGGACGCAGCCACCAAGCTTTTTCTCCCCGTGTTCCTCATCAACATCACTTAGGCGACGCCGTTTAGTCGGAGGTTCATCCATGTTTGAGATGACATTTGAATAGAAGATGGAATGAATGGCTTATATAAACCCGTATAAGTGATATATGCACCTATCGGAGTGGTGAACGCCAAGCGTCCCAAATTCGTTCTCCGCCGGTAAATGTATCGCTGCGGTGGATGTCACCGACGGAGCTATTCGCAATGTGAATGCCCACAAGTGTAACTTAAAGGAATATAAAACCACAGGGCTGACGCGGACGGGGTTGATCTACGTGTGGTATTTCGTGGAGGTGTCGTGATAGTGTGAGCTTGGCGTCCGACTGATCTCCGTAAAACACCCACTATTTCGGTTTTGTGCATACCTCCTGCTTCTGGGCAGGTACTACCTTAGGTAGGTAGGGCAAAATACGAGGATTTTGAGCTGGGGTCCAGCTGACAGCCAACAATTCTGAGTCGTTTTTTTTGAAGTGAACCGGAGTTGTCTGAAGTTCCGGTCGATTAAGTTGAATCGGCTTTCTTTGGTGGAATATCTGATTTGAGGATTGTAATTGGAATGGATCCAGTTGACTTTCAGAAAATGCGCTGCTTCAGCCACATCTAGACCATCGTGGCTGAGCTATGGTACTTCGAGATTCGCTATAAAGGGGTGAATTTGGAGGCTTACGGAAGGATCCACCACACTGTATTAGGGAGCTTGGCTAGTACCAGATGCAGCTTAGGTTAAATCTTTGGTTGGGATTTACGCCCACTGGTTGGTTGACCCAAATTAGATACTTGTCAGCAGTGCCCCGTACAGTCCAAAACACAGTGAAAATCAGCAGGACGATAGGAGGCGATGCACTGTCTTAGCCCTGGTTGTCTGCGAACAGGCAGAGGAGAAATGATAGTGTCGTTTCAACAATCAAATCCATTTTTCGCATCCTCTCTGGCCTACGTGCTTGTGCTTTATTTTATTGTCCTAACCGTACAAGTCATACACACGATTAGCAAACTCGAGCATCTTGAATCTTTTTTTGCTCGCGGGTTGGCTCTTAATTCTGCAGACGTAACATTCTGCTTCTCTTTTTTTTCCTGTTTATTTTTTCTTTCTCGTTTTTTCTCCATTGAACATATCCCCATGCACTGCAGCCGGTGACGCGACTCTCTCCCTTGCCCCTTTCTCCAAAAGCTAGAGCGGAAATCGTGTCTCCAGTCCTCGACCTCCTGTCCTGCGTCGCGAACTCGAATCAGCTTAATCAACATCCCACTGACGCCATTACCTCGCTCTCCTCCCTCGACTCCTTCGTTGTTACCGTTAACGATCCACCCACCAACACGCTCGTTTACCACTTGCGACGAAAGATCGCACACCGTCAGCCATGAGGCTCGCCTCGCTCGCGCTGTTCCTCAGCGCTGCTGTCCTCGGGTCTGCGCAAGCCATTGGTGCTGAGACGAGTGACGACCCGGATCGGGAAAACACATACTTTAATGGCAAGAGAGTACCGCCATTACTCGAATTAACTGCCGACAACTTCGATAAAGAAATTAAGGCGTCAAAATTCGTCGTTGTCAAATATTTTAGGTAAGCTCTTTGTGCACTTGGCGGGGATCCTCGAGATAGGCTGCATTGGCCTTCCACGTATTATTGCAGAGTGCTTCGGTGCCCCTGTAGACCGCATTTGTTTCGTTCCTCGGCTTACATCTTTAATAGTCCGTGGTGTCCTCATTGCACAGATTTTGCTCCGACCTATCAGACCTTGTACGAATACTATTACACGTCGAAAGCTCCTACAGACTCCGACTCGGCAGCGGCGACCGCTTCTTTCGAGAAATACTACGATATTAGATTCGCTGAGGTTAACTGTATCGCCTATGGTGATCTCTGCTCCAAGAATAATGTCGAATCATGGCCCCAGACAATGCTCTACCAAGATGGTAGCGTCGTAGAATCTGTCAGGGGTGGGAAGGCCATCGATACCCTCTCTAAAATGATCGAAGATGCGCTTGAGAAAGAATTTCCCGGTACCCGTCCTAAAGGCGAAGTCCCGTTGCCTGAGCCTGGTGCATCTGCCTTCCCCAGTGAGAAGAGCGAAGATATAAAGGCCAAAGACTCGACTTCTACGACCAAGACCACCCCACAGAAAGTAGACGACACGAAGCCATCCAAGCCGACCAAGACCCCCAACGAGCAAGGCGTCTCTGTATCTCTTACAGCCGAAAGCTTCCAGAACCTTGTCACCATGACACAAGAGCCGTGGTTCATCAAGTTTTACGCTCCTTGGTGCCATCATTGTCAAGCTATGGCGTCAAACTGGCAGCAGCTGGCTAAAGAGATGAAGGGCAAGCTTAACGTTGGCGAAGTCAACTGCGATGCAGAATCTAGGCTCTGCAAAGACGTTCACCTTCGAGGTTACCCCACGGTCCTTTTCTTCCGAGGGGGCGAACGTGTCGAATACAATGGATTGCGTGGGCTCGGGGATTTCATCCAGTACGCTGAAAAAGCGTTGGATATCTGCACTGGTGTCCAAGACGTCGATGCCGCTTCTTTCAAGGCCCTTGAAGAGAAGGAAGACGTCATTTTCGTCTACTTCTACGACCATGCAACTTCAGGCGAAGACTTTATGGCTCTCGAGAGACTACCCCTTAGCCTTATCGGACATGCCAAACTGGTCAAGACGAAGGATCCTGAGCTCTACGACAGATTTAAGATCACAACGTGGCCCAGGCTGTTAGTGTCGCGGGAGGGAAGACCTACGTACTACACGCCATTGACGCCCCGAGAGATGCGTGATACCCATCTAGTCTTAGGTTGGATGAAGTCTGTCTGGCTACCAATTGTTCCCGAGCTCACCGCCTCGAATGCTCGTGAGATTATGGATGGAAAGGTTGTCGTTCTGGGAATCCTTAACAGGGAAGACCAGGAAACTTTCTTGAGCGCCAAGCGCGAAATGAAGCGGGCTGCGAACGAATGGATGGATAAGCAAATACAGCTATTCCAGCTGGAGCGACAGAACCTACGTGACGCCAAACAGCTTCGTCTCGAAGAGGCTGAGGATCGCAATGACCAGCGAGCTCTACGGGCCGCCAAGAGTATCCGAATTAACATGGACATGTCTGACCGCAAGGAGGTCACGTTCGCCTGGGTTGACGGTGTCTTCTGGCAACGGTGGATTCGCACTACTTACGGCATTGACATCAAAGACGGCGAACGGGTTATTATCAATGACGAAGATGTAAGTTGGAGTATACCTATTACCGAGTAACTTTCTGCTAACTTCCATTTCAGAACCGACGGTATTGGGATATGACTATCACCGGCAGCCCCATTGTCCCCTCGCGTGTATCGATCCTCGAGACCATCTCCAAAGTCACGTCATCTCCGCCCTTAATCAAGCCCAAGCTCACGATCTCGAGTTTTGAGAAAATCTTCTTCGATATACGCGTCACCTTCTCGGAACATCCTTATCTCTCTTTTGGCTGCATAGCAGGAATTGCTTTGGGTGCTGCCTCGTGGTTCCGAGGGCGTCTACGGAAAAATCGTGGTCACTTCCGCCTAGAAGACAACCTGCCCATAAAGGAGTTGAAGGAAGGTCTTCTCGGCAACACGGCCAACGGAAAGAAGGATTGAGCGTGGCGCGTATTTCGAGTAGAGAAGAAATAAGGGTTTGTAGCATTGGCATTGGGAAGTGATGGGTTACTGGAGTTCAATCATCCAGCGGGAGTTTCTGTATAATACTCTCTGGTGTCCTTGGCGCTTGCACATTGTCCTCACCCATACAATTGTCCATTGTCGATTTTTTTTTCTAAAATCCGGAAATGTCTTGGTTACGTTACGGGGCAACGTTTATATCAATCAATCAGCACAGACAGAAAGAAAGAAGAGCTCATGGCGCCGCGCAACGATACATTGGGACTATTACGGAAACGAAACAAGGGGGAAAGCCAAGTCGGGGAAGAAGGAGAGGATGGTTATGCCAAACCAGACTCTTGTCAGTAGACACAATTGCATCGTCATAATAATATTTTTTTATTAGTTTCAAACTTGCCTTGATGTTTGCTTCGTTTTGTCTTAGCTGCCGTCGTTGGCCTTGTGCTCTTAACATATTTGAATTCTGCAAGAGTTGAAGACACGGCTTTCAAGAGCCCCTGATGATATCAACAATTAAGTATTTATCCTCTAGACTTCCCATTCACTATTAAAACCCGCATCTTATATCGCATAGTTAAAGTTTAATAGTTCAATGTAAAAGAGCGAAATTGGTATATCCAAAATATATTATTCATAAGCCTGATACAAGGCCAAGCTAAATCAACGCGGTATAAGGCCCCTAATCACTACTCTAAATCCTTTACGAATAATAGTCTTAATATGAAGCTCAGCGCCGTAACATCCCTAAGTATTCTTCAATCCAAACTTCGGAAAAAGGCTTCACCCGACAACGCCTTTCCCAGCGTGTGCTCTGAGACGATATACATGGCAGGAAGAAAAGCCGTCGGAAAGTCGTGAAGTGATCTGGACATATACGCGAAATATGCCATCATCGAAGCGGTCGAGTACGGAGCATTTATCGACAAGTCCATCAGCTTAGTGACCTGACATAGACGATCTGCAGTACCTGCATTTCGCATGTTCACAGGGGCCGTTCGTGCACTCTTTGACGGTGGGCCATGGGTAGCGTATGCCACAGTGGCAGCTGCGAGGCCGCGTTGGTTAGCTAATTCTACGTCTAGGAAAGTTCTCGGGGACAGGAGCTCAGGGGCTCAGAGCTTACCAAAACCAGAAGCCAGGCAAGAGGGATGACATCGTGGTCACTCTGCCTCTACTCAGCTGCGATCTCGGCACGCTGCAGCTGGAGCGACTTCGCTTGTTGGGCATAGCGGAGTCTGTAGTCGAGTCTGAGCTTGTCTTGGTATTGGGGGGCGGCGTTTATCGATGAAGGACAGTGTTGATAATGCTTTGGTTGGTTTGAGGGTATACTAGACTTCGTTACAGACAATATGGATAAGGCTAACATGCTTAAATAATATTCAGGCCCAAGGTGCAGGTCGCACGTACTGCAATACGTGACAGACCATACAATAAGCTATATACGAGGCACGTGAAGTAGAAACAGCCACGACCAGGACGTGGAGGTCAATGTATCCAGTAGCTATAATTAGCCTTGTACGATTCCAAGTCATCTCCTGAGTCCTGTCCACTAGGTAGGTAGTTTTTGTAGCATAGCTGGACCAAGAAGAGACGACGCCCAACGGATACGAAACCATGAAAAGTAAAAAGTATATAGACACAGTCATGATATATCATTAATGTAATTGCATGTCCTGACAAGGGGACTAAATCAGTAATGAGAAATCGGCTTTCCATCTGCCAACTTAATCTCCTTTATTTCCTGGCTGCTAACGAATCAAAATAGAAGGATACGGCCCGGGCAGGATCACTTTAATTGGCAATAGCAGACGAAAGAGTTGAACAGATAAAGCACGACCTTAAGATCACAAAATTGAATTCATAGCCTGACACATTAGGCTCATTTCCTAGCCCACCTATGGAATCTACGAGTTATAACTCAGGACGAGCCCATCGTACTTATAACTCAACCCCTTCCAGAATCCAGTTTCCAGGCCGTTTGGCAGCTGTAAAGAGAACTTGCCTCCATCTATCTTAAGTGTAGATCTCGTCCGTAAACGCGTTCAGACTAAGCCCATCCTTAGCGAGGTCCTCGACCTCGATCAGGAACTCAAGCGGCATCTCAACCAGCGTACCACGGACACGGCTCAGCCAATCCTTGACCTCTGCCACGCCGCCGGGAAACTCGTCGCGCACGACGTGCCCGTACTCGACCTTGCCCTGGCGTCTGTCCTCCTCTTCCTTCTCGCGCTTCTTGTCCTCGTCCTTCTCCTCCTCGCCGCCGGGGATCACGAAGCGGCGCGTGAAGAACTCCTCGTACTGGTCCCATGTGCGCACGAGGTCGTTCGGTACGTTGTGGAACACCTTAGAGAAAACCTCGGTGTTGGTGTGCGCGGTCTCCTCCCACAGCCGCCAGAACTCCCCGCTCATCGGATCTTCCACCAGCCGGTCCGACGGCGAGCCCCAGTCGTACTGCTGCGGGTCGCGGTCGACGGGCGTCCAGTTTGCGTTGGGCTGGTCCCAGGGCTGGTCGGGAAGCAGGCCCAGGTGCTTGCGGTAGAGCTGGCGACGCAGCGACGTCGCGAACTTGGACGCCGTGAAGGGCTGCCCGTTCATCGTGCTCTCGACGGGCTCCGGGTCCTCGATTACGACCGCGATCTCCGAGTCGTGCGTGCCCAGCTGGCTGCGGTCGTTCAGGTTCGCCGAGCCGCAGATCACGAGTTTATCATCCGCGATCAGCACTTTGCTGTGGATGTACAGCTCCTCCGACACGAAGGCATCCATCTCGGCTTCTTCGCTGCCGTTCCACGGCACGTTGCGGATGTCCGCGCCGCCCTCCATGTAGCAGCTGGATACTGTGTCCCAGGTCTTGTCGTCGACTCTGGCTGCCGCGGACTGGTAGCGTTCGTAATCCCCGCCCGATTCCCCGCGGCCGGAATCGTCCCGGCGGTAGTCATCTCGCCGATTGTCATCTCGGTTATAGTCGTCACCTCCATAGTTTTCACGGCCGTAGCCACCGCGGCCAGAATCATCGTTATAATCATCGCGGCGGTATTCATCACGATTGTAATCATCGCGACGATATTCGCCACCACGTTCATACTCGCCGCGGCCAGAGTCCTCGCGCCCGTAACTATCGCGGTCATCACGGCCATAACCTTCACGACCATATTCGCCACGATCAGGTTCACCACGACCATATTGATCACGGTCATACTCACCACGGTCATCCTCATTGCGGCCGTAGTCACCGCCCTCATTCTCACGTCCGTAGGGGTATCCGCCGACTCTTTCGTCGTGGTCACGACGGGCTTGCTCGTACGATACGCCGCTCTGCTGCTCAGCCTGTCTCATAGTCGAGGAGATGTTGATGCGGTCGTAGTTGCGCAGGTTGTAGAAGCCGATGTAGCGGCGCCAATCTTCGACGCCCTGCTGCTGCAGGGACTCGATAATGCTGTGGCCACCACGGTTGATGCTGTTGTACTGGAACTCCATGATAGCGCGGGTACCCAGGGCGCCGTCCGAGTGCAGGTCGCCAGCGAAGGCGGGCACCGCGGGCATCAGCACAGTGACGCGGAAGTCCTCGTTGTTGTTGTGCGCGCGCACAATGCGCGACACGATGCTCGCGCCGATCATGTTCTCCACTGGGTGTTGCTCCTTAGACGTCGCAGTGATAAAGAACTACAGCTCGTTAGAGATACTACTTAACATACGGTAGAAATAGGGGGGATCTTACCTGATTCTCGATGTAGATGAAATGCTGGGCACTTTCGATGGCGTCGATATACGCATTGGCAATCGAGTGTTCCGTGGGATGGCCGCCAGACCATTCACAACAACTAAAGGGTAATCAGCATCCAGGATGTCAACGTATCTGAGGGTAATTCCGAATTTACCTTCTGCAAAGTTGGATTTTGGCCCCGCCAGAGCGGCCGTAGTCATCGCGAGGTTCTTGATATTCGTCGTCTCCGCCTCTGAAGTGTCTCATGCCGCGGTTGAAACGATCCCCCATATCACCAAAATAGTGGTGGCCGCCTCCTTCGCCTTCGCGGGAACCTTCGGAAGGACCGCTGAGACTGATCATCTGGTACTTGCCTTCATCTCTCTTGCTGTATTTGTCGCTGAAGATGAAGTTCCTTGAGACGAGGTTAGGCTTAGCTTCTTATACTTCAGGGGAGAACATACCATCGATCCGTAAAATGGTCGAGAAGGCTGCTAATAATAGGACCCTTCAAGGAGATGGCAATATCAGACCAGCCCATTCTCGAGCTCTTCGTTCGGTCGACTACGTTTCTATAAGCATGTCGATCAAATAAATGGAATTTTACCACTTACGCTTATTATGGTCCCAGTTATCAACACCTTCGAAGTCGTAGACTCGAGCATTGTTGAAATCTTGGCCCGGGAACACGATTGCATCGAGATCACCAGGATGAGCATCGGCAATTGGGTGACCTGTTCTTGTTTAGTAAACCAAAATACTGAAAGCACAATGTCATGCCTGGCTTACTGTTCGTATCGTATCTTCCAAAACCTACGTTTGTTAGTATGTGAATATTAATTAAGGGGCGGGTATTTAACATACACATATCAAGACCACCCATAAAGGCGATACGTCTATCGATAACGCACAACTTCTCGTGATGAGCCCAATACAGAACAGTATCGCCGAATGAACCAAAGAGTTCCTTTAACGCTTCCCCTGAGGTTTTGGATAGGCTGAAATCATTTAGCTTCAGACTATCCAAAGACAAACCGGAGAAGGCATTCTCGAGCGTCTGTCGGTCAGTGGGCGAATGGTCTGGATGCCTAAACACCCTGATATTATCGTGCAGGCCCTCGAGGTGGTGTTTAGTGTGCTAATAGGAGAGATTAGTCAGATTCACAGCTTGTAAGTCCCGTAGACTACCTACCGCAGAGTCCACTAAAGAAACACAATTAGTCAATTAAGCTTGCAATTTAAGGGGCGGGATGGTATGAACATACAAGTTAAAGCCTGAGTGACCTCCTTGTAGACGATTATGCGCACTTGGACACCCCTCTCGGCAGCAGCCTTCAACATATTGTCGAGGCGATACTGCTCATTACGTGAAGGAGGTCGGCGAAGGTAGAGCTCCGGGCTCAACCACCAATCCAGGATATAGATGCTCTCTCTGGCCTCTGTATTTCTCATTAGCACGCGTAGTAGTAATTCAGTGCTCCATTTCTTACGTTCAAGTGCCAGGGAAACGGCGTGAAAGTAGGATGCGCCGTCGACATACCACTTGACGTCGCCAGAAGTCTCGGGCGAAAAAGACTGGAAGCGGTTGTTGGTGTTGACGGCGTTGACGTTAGCAGCTTGTTGCTGTTGCTGGTAGCCTGAACCACTATCATGGTGTTCTTGTTGCTGCTCCTGCTGCTGTTCCTGTTCATGCGATTCATTCTCCTCGTCGTCCCCCTTCAGGTGTTCTGTAACATCGTGCAAGGCTTCCCCCGCCTTGCGAAAGAAATCCATCTTGGGCAATGATATGTCCTGTTGAAATTGATAGATTTGGGGACAGAAAAAACTGGGACAGTTCTTGTTTAAATTAAGGAAGAGAATGAAAAAAAAAAACTAGCCAGCTACGTTCAACATACACACTATGATGTGAGATGTGAGAAATCGGTTACTGGTCACGATTATTACGCGGTGAGACGATGCCTCAGTTTCTTGTTCTTGGTGGGACTTTGGTCTGTAGTCCTGCCAGGAGCTGAAGTCTTGGCTTGCATCAGCCCCTTAGCGACAGTATATGAACAAATCAGGATTAACCCAGTGCGTCAGGGGTCCTACAGCTGATTCTACACTACGATCTATCAATGGTGACACTTGTGATGGGTTTGCCTGTAAGCTGAGGTGTTGATAGGATATTACGAGAGTTGCGATGAACCTATGAGGTATGACGCCGTGCCCCTCCCCCGCTAGCTTACGACGTTAAATCATGCACTGTGAGATGTACTGTAAGAGCTACCTCTGATATGTATCAGAATTAGTGGGATTAGTGACTGTTTTTCTTTGTCACAGTGGAGTAGAGGGGATGTTTCAAGGAGCACTTAGCTGTCGCGTGACACTGTGCAACCTACCATTGGATCAACAGGGCGGTGAATCTTCACCGTCGCACCGCCTTTAAACAACCGGCAGAATTAAAGATCCACTAAAATTTTCAATTGCCGGGTCTGTGCCTGGCGCAAAGCTTTAACAAGTCAGCAAGTGTGAGGTTTGCTTCGGACAATTCAAATATCGTTGCATACAAAGCCAGGCCAAACCAAAAATGTCGAAGAAGTCATCTAGCAAGAAAGATGACTCATCTGCAGCCACCAAGGGCGACTCGCGATTCGCCAACTTCGACTCGGATCCGCGCTTTCGTCTTCCCTCGAAGCATCGCAACAAGACCACTATCGACAAGCGTTTCTCTCGTATGCTAAAAGATGACGACTTTATCGCGAGCGCTAAGGTCGACAAGTACGGTCGGAAACTAAAGTCAGACAATAAGAAGAAGGCTCTGCAAAGCATATACCAAGCAGAAGATGACGAGGATGCCGAGGTAGAGGACGACGATGTTGTCGAGCGGGAACTCCAGAAGGCCGATGCCAAAGTCGACCCGGCTCGTGGCGGCGGATTTTCCTCTTCCGAATCAGAATCGGAGAGTGACCCCGAAGATGACCAAGACGAGGAGGAGGGAGGAGCCGAGGTGGTCGCATCTGCAAGTATGCAAAGAATGCGCGACGCTGAAGCCGATGCCGAGACAGGAGAAGTCACCAAACGCATAGCTATAGTCAACCTTGACTGGGACCATATCAAATCCGCCGACTTGATGGCCCTATTCACCAGCTTCGTACCTAAGGGTGGCCGGATTGAGCGCATATCTATCTACCCCAGTGAATTCGGAAAGGAGCGAATGCAACGGGAGGAGCTGGAAGGACCTCCAAGGGAAATATTCAAGAACACGTCGGGTGCGAAGGAGGAAGATTCCGAGTCGGATCCCGACGACGACAGCGAGGAGGACGATGACGACGATGAAAAGATAAAGAATGAACTCCTTGAAGAGGGGAACGACCAGGACTTTGACAGCGATGCGCTACGATCCTATCAATTGGACCGTTTACGATATTACTATGCTGTCATGGTATGTTCCGATGAGGCTACGGCCGACAAGATCTACCAGGCTACCGACGGCACAGAGTACCAAACTTCGTCAAATTTTATGGATCTACGATTCATTCCTGATGATGTAACATTTGAGGATGAGCCGCGAGACGAGTGCGATTCTATATCGCCGGACTATAAACCCACCGAGTTCACCACCGATGCCTTACAGCACTCAAAAGTCAAGCTCACTTGGGACATCCACCCCGAGGAGATAGCTCGGAGGGAGGACATTAAGAAAGCATTTAGTGCCAGCCGGCAAGAACTGGAAGAGAATGATCTGCGCGCATACCTAGCGAGCGATAGCGATGACGATGGTGCTCAGGACGAAGAAGAGGAGGAGGATGAAGAAGTGGCGGATGACCAACCAAAATTAACCAAAAAGGAGCTGAAGGCAAAAAAGCTTCGAGAGGCACTAGGGTTAGGCTCTGAACCAGTAGGCCGACCCTCAAAATCCGGACCAGTTGGAGACATGCAAATTACGTTCTCCGCCGCATTGATGGATGAGGGTAAGAAAAAGGAGAAAGAGTCAGAAATCGAAGAGACTACGGTGGAGAAGTACATGCGTAAAGAGCGTGAGCGGAAAGCCAAAAAGAAGGAGAAGGCGGTGGCAAAGCGAAACGGAGTTTCTGAAGAAGCAGATGAGGAAGAGCCTGCGGATGCTGAAGAAGGTGGAGAAGATCTTGGATTTGATGATCCTTTTTTCACGACCGATAAGCCTGTTAAGAAGTCCAAACATGCCGAGAAGAAGGCAGACCGACTCAAGAGACGAGAAGAGAAAGAGAAAGAGGCAGCTGAGAATGCCGCCCAGAAAGCCCAACTGGAACGACTCATGGCGGATGACTCGAAGGAGGCTGCTGCGCATCTTGATCATTTCGACATGAACGAGATCACCCGAGCGGAGAAGCTGAGATCCAAGAAGTACAAGAAAAAAGGAAAGAAGGGCGAAGAGGATCACGGCGGTCTTCAAGAAGGGTTCGAGATAGATGTTAAGGATGATCGATTCAAAGCTGTCTTCGACAGCCACGAGTTCGCTATCGATCCCTCGAACCCGAAGTATAAGGCTACCCAGGGCATGAAGCAATTGCTCGAGGAGAGACGCAAGAAGCGAAAAGGCGATTCCGATGGGGCGGATGGACAGCCGCGGCATAATGCCAAGGCTAAGAAGCAAAGAAGGTAGATTCGGCGTGTTGTAATAAAATACTATACCATGTTGCATCCTACCATCGAGTGTAGTGTCATTAGGAGGGCATATCCCTGAGTCGTATATCAACCGTGTTGTATATTCTGCAAATATCACAGATATCACACTAATTCTTCTAGCAAATCGAAGAATTTGCCAAACAATGTATTAAATTATCCGTCCATTTCAAAGCTACGGAATAAATGCTTCTAACCATGTCAGTAATGAAGTGTGGTCACCTGTTAGTGGTTAATTGCAAATTACCTATATGTGTTGTATATGCTTGAGACAGTACGTATAATGTCATGGGGAGCCAGATATTAAGTTGATAGAGGAAAGGAAATGTTAAATGTTAAGAACATGAGAAATGAAAATCAGTTCAGGGATGGTTGATGCCGGCCTTAATATACCTTGAATTCAGTCCCATGCATATTGGATGACTACCTACCTAGGTACATCATACAGAGCAATTGAAGTGTTGAATGGATGAATTTCTATTCCTCAATTAAGTATAATGATTTATCATAGGGGAATATAGCTGATCATAATAGGACCACGGTGCAATTAAGAAACTAGGTTTTGAGCGGTTGTATATATTCAAACACTGTAGCTCTATAGTATTCCGCTTTTCAACCATGCAATTATATCCGCCCCGATCCCGCGGTGTCCGTCGGGCACGAAAACAGCTCTCGCACACCTCACGACGCTATGGGTGCAACCCGACGAAGAAGAAGTAATGTAAACAGGCAGTGCGGTAGACGGCAGCCGACCAGAGTGCTCTAGGAAGCTCCCACAGCTTCAGGCTGCTTGTTGACGTCCCACCCGAGATCTTCCTTCAACTCCTCGACCTTTGCGACGTAGCGCTCCTGCGCTTGTTCGGGGGTAGGGGGTTTGTCCTCATCGAGAACTTTTCTCCAGGCTGCCTCCTTGTATTTGTCCTGCGCAAGGGATGAAAATGTCAGTCAAAAATCATATATCGGATTACGGCTGGGTAGATGAGCTGGGTAGATGTGGAGGGTAGATGTGCTGGTTGATCCGAACTCGACGGAATTGGCGGATATAATGTAGGTAGACGGTGGTTGCGTACCTTCAGGTTGAACACGCTGGCCTTCTTACGCTTGTCCCAGTCCTCGCCATTGCCAATCTTGAAAAGAGCTAAACGGTTCTCTATTAGTATTTTCTACGCAAGGGCTCGCTCCTCGTCCCGACCTAGCAGGACAGTGCCTAGGTAACTGGTAGCTACCTAAGAGGTAGGTAGTACAAGGAGACACACCGTAGAGCTCGAGTAGGTCTTCATTAGTGGGTTTCTTCAGAAGCTTCTTGGACTCCTCCTGAGCCTTAGCGAATGCTGGGCTAATTTCAACCATTGTGACTACTATCTAAACACTTGGAACTGAAAGATGAGTGTATAACTTGACGTGGATGTGTGATGTTTGTTGATGTTGGTAGCTAGTCTCCTCGTCAGGACTTCCTGTTGGGAACGAATAGGATACGGCGGGGTAGTTTTCGTTCCTGACCGTAACTACCTCCGTCATGCGATCACTTGGGTGAGCGGGGTGATGTAACTGGCCCTCCATCATTGGCTAGATCGTCTTCTGGGACCCATTAGAGTTTCGAGTAACCCTCGGAATGGGAACAACGATGTTGGAGCTTCGTTTAGCTCGTGAAGATCCGGTATAAAGATGTACCGTTTCCGCTTCTTGGCTCTTCCCAAGGTTGAACGGTCCAGCCCCGGTCCTGGACCTTTTCCATTCTTAGCTCGTCGGCGTCGGCGTTCCAATCCCATACAAACTTCCGTCCTTTGGCTTATTAGTCTGCCTCCGGTCGTCTATACTTGAGCCCGCCGAATACCGATGGACTATACATGGCATTGATGTTTTGATTTATGTCGGGAGAGCTACAGGTGGTCTCTACCCACTTCCTGCTAGACTCGTCATCATATGTTCCTTTCGGCATTGCAGTAGCATCTGCTCTAAGTACCTACAGTAGGTACATCGTCAGTGACGAGCATCTTGAACATTCGAAAATATGTTTACTTATTTGTTGGGAGACACTAGTCTTGACAACTTGGAGGTCTATACGATCAACATCTACCATTCTATTCTACCTCGCGGTGCCAAGTGGAAGTAAGCCAACATACTATTCAACGTGGGATGCATCTATTCCTTCGGGCGAAGCTCAGCTCATTTACATATTAGTCAGACGACAAGTCGTTTTTCTTTACGAAAAGCGAACTGCTCAGCCATTTAAGGTGAGATGTCATACATGTACATTGCACTAACGCAAAAGGACCCTGCGCCAACCCAATCGCGTCTTGATTGAATTTCTAGATGGGGTTTTATTTTTTTGGGAGGGAAGGAAGTCATAAGGCTGGCCAATAAATCAACACAAAGGGAAGATCCCTGTCTTTATCGATCCAATAGCTCGCGTTCTCGCCTGCGCCTCTTTCTTGTCTTCGAGTCATTCTAGAGCCTCGTCCCCATCTAGCTTCGGGACCGAAGACTGTCCAACAGTCTGTCCGACCTCTCATTGTATTGGTTGACCACTATATGCAAAGCGCCTCGGTACAGACGAAAAGCAATGCCATGCACGTTTACCACCAGCATTGAGTGATGAAAGATGTTGGCCGATAAAATGAAGGCACGATGTCTTCATCAGATTATTCCTCGGCATATCTTACTCTGCTGTACCAGTTTAGACCCACGACGCTAGGATGACATTCGTTTGGGGAACCGTTCGGACAGCCACCGGACGACATAGAAACACAACAAGGGCCTGCGGGTGGGAACATGTCTCCTAAATGTGACACAACACCAACCACCATATCTGATATGTGGGATGGCTAGGTGCCTAACCTAATGAACCTTGGCGTTTACCTGCTCGTCTTCTCGTAGACGTCCGCGATTCCGATTCTGACTAATTAGGCACACTGGAAAAAAAGCCACATGCAGACCTCATGCTTGTTCGTTGTGTCAGCAATGGGGAAATGGGACGAAAGGTATTGTTCATCCTAACTTTATGGGCTAGCTCCTTTGATGACTACCCGAGTCCAATCAGCCTCGAGACCCTGACCTGAACTTGAACAAGGGAGCGGGTCTCAGGCCGTCCGGCTCTAGTGGGGTCTCCGTTTGAGGCGCAAGAGGGACGTGTGTCCGTGGATTATTTGATAAAGGGCCCGTTCCTCCCTCTTGAGACAAACGGTCAACTATAAAATCTTAAGCTGCCGTTCCAAGGCTTATGCATCTTAGTCAACCTTGATTTCTTTCCGTCTTGCACTTTTTACGGCTGTACCTCGACGTCGATACCTTTCCTTGATAGACTCTGGAGCATTCTTATTGTGTTTTAAGCCGTTTGCTCGTCTCAATCTTTTTTAGACCGAACCATCGTAAAAGTCTCTACGAGTAAACCGGACTTCGCCAACCACAATGACCAAGACAATTGTAGTCCTCGGTGGCGCCTACGCCGGCGTAGGAGTAGCGCACAGACTGTTGAAACACACGAGGCCTCAATTCCCAGATCTAAAAGTTATACTTGTGTCCAAGGTAAGACGAGAAAAAATATGAGTTGATGCCTAGTTCCCAAAGGAAGTCGTTTGCAGCAGTTCAGCTGGTAAGGGGGAAAGTCCACGTGATCGGATCCTGTACTATGCAGGATACAGATCATCGGACAACACACCCTGACGGATCCTTGTGAATCCACACTCGTGGGTTTCAGCCGGGGATGGCATGAGAAAGCCGGACTTCCTCAACGGGTACCACGAATCCACAGAAAAAAGAAACTGACGCTGACGTGTTTTATTTTTGTTTGTGTCGCAGAATAGCCACTTCTTCTGGAACCTAGCATCCGTGCGGGCCATCGTGCCGGGGCAGCTGAAGGAGGAGCAGTACAGCCTGCCGATCGAGAGCGGGTTCGCCAAGTACCCGGCGGACTCGTTTGAGTTCATCGTAGGCGCCGCCGAGGCCGTCGACATCATCGAGAAGACGGTGAAGGTGTCGACTTCCGGCGGCGCCGGCGAGCGCGTGCTGAGCTACGACCACCTGGTGTGCGCGACGGGTACGCGCGCCGTCGACACCGCCGTGCCCTGGAAGAGCAACGGCACGTACGAGGAGACGGCCGCGGTCCTCGCCAAGATCCAGGCCACCGTCAAGACCGCCAAGCACATCGTGGTCGCGGGTGCGGGCGCCACCGGCGTCGAGGCCGCCGCCGAGCTCGCCTTCGAGTACGGGAAAGAAAAAGAGGTCCACCTGCTGTCGGGCGACGCCGAGATCCTCGGCGGCGACTCGCTGGCGTCGAACGCCACGGGCGAGCTCAACAAGCTGGGCGTCAAGATCCATAAGTCGGCGCGCGTGGACAAGGCTACCGAGCTGCCCGACGGCAAGACTGAGGTCCTGCTGCAGAGCGGCGAGAAGATCGTGACGGATCTGTACTTGCCGACCATGGGCATGGCCCCCAACTCCGAGTACCTCCCCGCCGACCTGCTCACCGACAAGAAGTTTGTCGACATCGACGAGTTCTACCGCGTCAAGGGTACTAAGGACGTCTGGGCCGCCGGCGACCTCGTGTGGAAACCCCGCGGCAGCTTCGTGCTTTCGGACAAGCAGGTGAGTTTTCCCCGTAGATCAGGAACCAGTGATCATGTAGATGAAACTAACGAGAATTATCAAAGGCCGGTGGTGTCGCCAAGAACATCGACCTCGCCCTGAAGGGCAAGCCGCCCGTCGTCGTCAAGACGATACCCATGGACGTGCTGTTCGTAGCTACGGGACGGAGCCGCGGCTCTGGTCGTCTGGGCCCCGTCAAGGTCTTTTCCCTCATGGTGTACATGATCAAGGGCAAGACACTCGGAATACAGCAGCTTCCCTCGTACGTCGACGGCAGCGCGTGGTAGGCCGTCCCGATATATTCTAGGACGCGTGATCGATGAGCACTGCCACTGTTCCCGCCGAATAGGTTGAGACGAGAGCTAGAGGAAAAGAAAATATGGGGTTACCGTGCTAATCAAGTTGTCCGATCTCAATTTTGCCTGTCCTAGGTTAAAGGGGAGAAAGAGTTGGACGAAAGGAACCTGAGATAGGCTCTCCATGCTCAATTTGCTAGGCGAAGCAGAAATCGGGGTGAGAAGAGGAGAAGACCGTAATTTGTAAACCCTAAGATACCCCCTGCCCTCCTTTTTAACAACGACGAACTGATCTTTGCGAGAGGACGGCGTTAGGAAATAGATATTATTGATGTGCACTCTTTCTTTACTCTATATGCTCGTGCTTTGCTCGTACATGATAGCTCATGGCTATATCTTATAAGTGATAAATTTTCTGCAGGAATAGAGAAGTACAATATTAGACCAGAAACACCAAGCCCAGCCAGATCTGGCCACTTTATTTATAAATAAAATCAAGTCGCCGAATAGTATTAGACAGTACCATATTTCCGTTCATTGTACAAGCATCGCATCACAGACTACCTAATATGCTGATTTCGCTGAAGTAGACCATATTCCCCCTTCCCCTTCCTCATTATCCTCTCTTACTTCCCATCCCAGTCACTCACCCTATCGACTCGCCTTCTCATCCTCAACCTCCCTCCTCAGCTGCTCCAGCACCTGCATCCGGCTCGTGAGATGGCTCTCCAGCCCATCAATCTGCTCGCGCACCGTCGCGAGGTCGTCCGCCACGCCCCGCAGCCCGGACCCTTCTTTCGCCTTCCCCGTGCCCTCTTCTAGTTCCCGCTGCTCGCGCCGCTTGTAGTCGAGCAGCTGCTCGAGTTCTCTCTTCACAAGCGCAGGCTTCGAGTCCCGCTTCCCGCCGCCCCGGCGCCGCTCTCCTTCCGCCTCGACCTTCGCCATCCGGTCCTCGAGCTCTTGCAGTTGCTTTTTTAGGCGTACCTCTTCCCACTGCTCGTCCGACTGCGCGTTGCTGAAGTCCGTGCCCGACGCCTTGAACCCGCCGCGGCCCAGCCGCGTCAGGTACTGGTCGCCGAATTTGGCCTTGCGGCCGGTCGCCGTATTTTCATCGGCGCGGGCGGCCCAGCGCGAAGCCGCCGGGTTGGAGGCAGGCGCCGCGTTGCGGGCGCTGTCGAGTTGGTAGTCGATCTGGTTGCGCTCGAAGGAGGACCGTAGAGACGCGGGCACCGTGCGCGGGATCCGGAACCCTTCGTGCCGGTTGTTGAGGATGTGGAGGAAGGCCAGGCACGCGTCCTTGTTGATGGTCGAGGACGCCGACGGGTTGATAAGGTTCCACGCCGACCGGATGTCGGTGTCGGGGACGTCGAGGGATTCGTAGAGGTCTTCTAGTGCGGGGACTGTGTTTTCCCTCTCGTATCAGTATGTAGATTCGTAGGATAATATAGACAGAGTCGCCTAAGTTAGGGGACATCGAACTAACATGATATTTCCCCTCGCATGTCCCGGTTCTCTTGGTATATCGACTCGTACTTGGCCTTGTCCGCCGGGTTCATGTACCAGTCGAAGCCATCTTTCAGCCCCGGGGTATCCGAGTCATCGTCGACGTGCTCGAATTGCACTTGCTTGCCGGTGAGGGCGCGGTTCGCCTGGACGAGGTGGGCTTTGGATTCGGGGACGAGCCAGTCGGGCAGCGTCGTGGGTACATCGGCATATTCCTATTATGACGAGCCGCCTTCCATTTAGTTATTGCTGTCCCACGCCATACCATGCCATTCCATACGCTTTGAAAGCTAAGACAAATGGGGGTGGGGTAGAGTAGAACAGGTAAGAAAAGCTCACCCCATTGACCAAGTCAAATATGATGCGCATGGCCACGCAGAACTCCTCAAAGTCCAGGTTCCCGTCGTTGTCGACGTCGGCCACGTCCCACACGCGCTCGAGCTGGTCGTCCCTCAGCCCGCTGTTCTTCAGCAGCGGCGCCGCCTGCTCGCCCGTCAGGTACTTGCCGCCATTGGTCCGCGTCGTGAAGATGTTCCAGTACGTCTCGATCTCCTGAGCCTCGATGCGAGGGGCCATCGTGGAGGCACTGGAACTTTTAAGTCCGAGGGCTAAGCCGACAGGGCGGGTATTGCGTATGTACTCTGGGTAGGTTTCGTGCTTCTCCAAGGCGATTGGATAGGGCTGTAGGCGGGTTCGAATTTTCTTCAAGGTCAATTATTCCGTAGGTATTTCGATTTTAAGTTATTCGGGGCTATCTACTGTGAGTTATTCGCAAGCTTGCCCACCAGGTAATTACTTGGATGTTTGTGACATAAGGAGAAATGCAACTAACCGTCATCCAGGCTGGTGTGGGTCTGGTAGTTGAAGCTTGGGCTTAAGCTTATCAGGGGTTATGCGGCAATGCGTCAGCTGTGGCTCAGCTATACAGTGTGTTGCAAGTATATCCAACAGTTTTGATACTATCTAATAGGGGTTCAAAAAGGGGGAAAGTCCAGTTGTTAATATGTATTCTGTATTTATATTTATTTTAGTTAGTATTAATCATCTATGCGGTAGTTAAGTTATGAATCGATAAATCATGTTCGAGAATCAAGATTCCATCTTTCATTATGCGGCGCTCGCTATCTGAGGACAGCTAAGGAATACTGGGCTACGAATTATAAGGCTGGACATCTTCGGGCGACGCACTATAATTATCTTGCCTGCTCTTTTGAGGAGCATGATGTCTTTACGTCTCGACAGTCCCATCTTGGATTTAGTTCAGAGGTCGCACCTTTGGTTATATAGCAATAGCTAGGTTATCCACAAAGAGCAATCCAAGTCTGAAGATTAAAAAGATGAAGTAAACGTAACACTACTAGCTAATTCGAAACTCGACGTCGTTGAAAAGACATTGACGGTAGGCTTAGTCCACTTGACTATCTACCCTTAATGTGTTGAAGCATATCAACTGTGGCTCACCTGTATAATATTCTACAGTGCTATAGCTATAGTAGTAGATTGCTTGCTCTCATGAGGGGCTTAACGGGGGAAATGAAAGTCATGAGCAGGTACATTTAGTGAACGATCCAAGCAATTAGACATAAGACGAAATTGGAATGCTACGAATCGGCACGCATGGTACGTGCTATCATTCATACACGAATCCTACACGTCCTGCAGTAGGCTGGACCTCTACCGTAGCAACTCCGTAAAGCTAGCGATGTAGACGAATGCGTTGTATCTGTACCTAGCATGTAGTCCAGCCAGATGGACCATCTTAAGAAGTCGTAAAATATGTTGACCCTTTCCCTACTAAAGTACTTTTCTGGCCCCCACGCGCCATGCCCATTAAATATGTGCCTACTAGTAATATCTGGGCCCTAACCTGACTCTCATCCCATATCTCCATAGAATAGCGAGTCGTGCCATATGAATAATCACAACTCCCCTATCTTTTTCGTCATAGTCTAAGTCCAACCCCGAGGCGAAATATCTCCCCCCAAGTGGGTTGGGTGAATGGGTATCACTCATCACGTAGCGGCAACCGCAGCCGCGCTGACCCCCATAGTCTCGTCGCTCTCAGCCTTAATCTGCCTTGCCTTCTCCACGAACCCGGGCCGCCAGCGCGGCAGGTACTTCGCCGCGATAGGCCTCGCGTCCTCGTACTCGGTCCAGATATCCTGGATCGCATCCAACGCAATATCTCTGACGGGCGGGCGCATGACCACCAGATAATACAGACTCGTGATCGCCAGAGTCACCAGGCTCGGGTCGCGGCACAGCGCCTTGACGCGCGCGAGCATGGCCGCGCTGAGCTCCGGCAGCTCGCTAAGGAACCGGGTCAGCACTTTGTCCTGCGCGTGGAGGTACGGCAGAAAGCCGTCTAGGAGCCGCAGCGCCCATTTCTCGTAGTTGGTGGGCGCTACGTTGCGGTAGGGTGAGGATGCCACGGCGCGTTTTTGAAGCTCGTTGTCGTACCATTCTTCGCTCAACCACGACACGGCTACGTCGATTCGCTTCCTAAAATCCTCTAGCACAAAGTTGAAGAGTTGTTCTCGAATGGAATCGCTGAGGCGCGGGGTGCCCTTGGTATCGTCATCTTCATCCGGGAGGAAAAGCTCAAGTATCCCGCCTGATCGAGTCGCTATGCGAGTGATTACGGTAATCCAAGAGCTCTGGCCGTATGAGCTCGCGGCAAGCCTGTTCATGCCAGCCTTGGCCTTCTTGACGGCAGGATCTTCAAGGGTTCGCATAGTGCTAAACACTCTTGTAACCGACTTTTGTCCTACAGCCACGGCCTGATCTGGACTCAGTGTCGGGGGTGGTGGTAGACGGAACGACGGCAAGGCCAGCCTACTCAATACTGGCTTTTCTAATTCACGTCGCTCATCCGCAGGTGAAGAATCAAGCTTATTCAGGATTTGTTCGGTATCCTCTGCCGCATAGTAGTCCGGCTCATAATCATCCTCATCCTCTTCGACATCCAGTGGTGTCGTTTCGGGGTTGATTGTCGGCTCTGGTTTGACAGCATATAGAGCTGTTAGGCGATCTCGTACACCCTGCACCTTGATTAGACAAACTTGAGAAATAATATAGAAGCAAATTGACGTACTTGAATAGCCCGCTCTAGAAGCTGAGGATCGACACGGGCAATAGTTGTCACGCTGATCCTGGCTGCGAGGGCTGCCGGTACGTGTACACCAGCGTCGAATTTCCTCAGCCCTTCGTTAGTGGTAAATGTAAAAATGTCTCCGAGAGTATGGGGGCCGGGTGGCAACGAAGAAATCTCAACTTGTGGATGAGATGACACCGTGCCTGTTCGCTGGCGCTTTGCTTCTATCCCATTAGCCTGCTCTGCGTGAGCTCTCTTTCGGCTTCCTTCGTCAAATATCTCGGCTCGCGAGCGCATAAGTCGATCGATGTATTGTTGTATACGGCCGGTTTGTGGGTTTTGCGGGTTTCTATACCAAGGTTAGTGATACGAATGAGAATCAACCATCAAAGAGTCTTACCGTCTAGATAAATGCATGAGTAGCATTCGTGTAGTCTTCTCCATGGACTTCACCAGAACCTTAGTCTTAGGCGTCATGGGTGAATTTGCAAGCTTCAAGGGGTTAAAGTTAAGAACCGTATTGAGGATGCGATTCGACGTGGCAGGTCGATTTCGAACGAGGATGGATAGTGTATTTAGGGTGGCGTTTACGATCAGCGCATCACTTAGAATACTATGTTAGTTGGGTATGACCAATATAGCAATCGGTAACCGCTTCCTACCTGCTGTTGTCTTGTAGCGTTCCTAGCATTCTGTCTAAGAGGCCTTGTGCCTCAGCTTCGAGCTTAGGTCCGTCGAGAATAGGGTGCTCGGGAGGTATCATGGCAAGTGATATGTCGAGAACGTCGCCGCGCTATAGAAATGCAAATCAGTAATGAGCAAAGCATATCGTACAAAGTGAAGCTTACTCTGGGCTCCGGGTTGACGCTCGGCGTCTGTGCAAGCACAACCCGTTGGACGAACTTGATACAGCATATTCGTAGGGTCGGCGGAGCAGTATCCCAAATGCGCAATATCCTCGTCTTGATGGCAGTCATATGCTCCCACGTGTGGACATCCCAGGAGTTATTTATGCTAATGCGAGATCAAAAGTCAGTGGGACGGCTTCCAGATCACGACAGGGGTAACATATTAGAGCAGGACGAAGGGCGCATTGCCACCAGAGGTAGCGCGCGAAATCTACGAAGTCTACAATGGCGAAGTTGGGCAAGACCTACATCCATCTCAGAGCTAGCGGGTATATACTAGCTGCGGCCTGAATCACACCTCTCAGGACCAAGACATCCTGGTTAGGATCCTCTAGCAATAGCTTGAGGGTTTCCAGTACAAGTAGAGACAATGTCTCCTTCTGATTGGGTGCAATGGCAGGTGTCGCGAAAGCTTCAGCAAGGAAGTCGGCGCCCCATCGTCGGAACTCAACTAATGCTGAGGGACCTATGATGGGAAGGGTGGCTTGAATGACTTGGGTATAATAGCCCGCATTGCCCAGAACCAGCTTGCGCGCATCATCTAGTTGTCGAATCTGGTCTTGAACGGAGAGCTGGCCTGTCGCCATGTTGAATTTGCTTAGGTAGACCCAGGCGGGCCTACGGTTTGGAGAAGATAAAGATCAGGGGTGATGCGACAGTTAGAGGGTTGAGGGAACCATTAATTTTTAATTGGCTGGTAATATAGAGTCGTAAGTTTTAGTATGTTATGACCTGGAGAGGATGGATAATGGGCGTTGAGTCAATGTAGTTGTTTGGAAAACCGTTGAAGAGAAAGTTGTCGCAATTAGCCGTGTCGCGTCTTTGTGTCGTGTGTTCGTGTCTGCCCGGTGATGTCAATTAGAAGATCGCCGGGGTCTGCATCATCTTTTCACAACCAAGGAACAATTAACCGTTGCTGCAAGATGTTCCGAATTACGAAAAGGGTATCGATGGCCGCTAACTTGTTCCATGAGCTTTAGATGTGGTAAGGTAAGTGTAACGAAGGATGGATAATGTATCGGATCAGGTTTGCGAGAAGGAAAGATACTGGTACAAGTTATTCACAATGTTAGAAAGAAAGCTGCTTCCAAGCCGTAGGTGCTCCAATTCGCGGGAGAAGAACAAAGCTCGCCCGGCTTAGGTACAGGGGTTCTACCTCTATTAGCCGATAAACCACCGGGACCAGGCTAGCTATTAATGTGGAGTATAGTGGGATGCTGCAGAATGGAGAACCTTGGAAGCATGTACAGTACGAACCATTTACTGTGGATCCTGAGCATTGTCAGATTTCATTGTCAGGTTTGCTAATAAGAGTCTTGGCATTGTCGCCTTGCGCAACATCGAAACATTTTAATTCCGTACCAAACATACCTAAGCATCATCCTCAACTTCCTTGTCGCATACTATAACAAGCCGCCCAGCCGGGCAAAGAAGAAACACAAAATGGCCTCTGGGTATATAAATCTATCCATACACATTACGGTCCCTATTGATATCTAATGACCCTACAGATTCGGAAGCTCCTCATACTACGACAGACGATTCAGACAATCACCCGCCCTCATCCGAGCCAGGCGACCGTACCTCTTCAAGAACGCCGTCGTTGGATCCGCTGTCGCCGCCTTTGCTATCGGTGTCTGTGAGTTACTATCGACATCTGTACGCCTCTGGAAAAAGAGATTAGTTTACTGATACGGACTTAATATAGATGCGTACACCATCAGCGTCGTCGGACAGGACGAGTTCGATGATGTAAAGGTCCCTAATGCACCGAGTCAACCTGCGAAGAAATAAACAATAGCAATATACTATCCTTGAATTGAAGATTGGGGGCGAAGGCAAAACAAAAGAAGCCAGAATAAGGTCACAAGGTCTACGATTTGCTACAGTACGAGACAGTGGCCGCACATATGAAAATGGAACTGTATCTTCCATTGGCAGTAAACAAGTATAAACTAGGTGGTATCGTGGCCCATGTTGGCTCTTCGGACGAACAGTAAACCCCTAGACGCCGTGGTTGTGTGTGTTTGTATAGACAATACACATGTATCATAAAACATATTCCCCTTCTCTCGTTGCTTTTTGAAGACTTCTTGGACAACGTAATGTGACAAACAGAACGGATACACTTGGTGTTCCAGCAAAGGGGGGGGGGGACCTCTATCGCAAACCGTGACGCCAAATGCAAAATATGTGCACAGGGTATAACGTCCTTATTTCCTATCCCACGGGAGTATTCAACCTGGCGGCAGACCCTCCTCCTGGCCGGCCACTTCCTACTCCTTCACCTTCAACCCACTCGAGTTACGCCATGTAGCCCCGTCGTAAAAATAACCACCTGGTGAAAAGTATCATAAACCGCCAACCGGCTGACCATTTTCGTGTCTCATAGCGGCATCCGCTGCCGCTTTTATACCACGCGCTTTGCTTTGTTCTAGTAAACTTGCGGCTCGCGCGACTTCAGGTGATGTAGAGAGTGGTCTTGGTATGCTCTTCTGAGCCTTCGTAGAGCCGTTGGACGGTTGGGATGTTGGTCCGCTAGAAAAGGGGTGTGGCTGATGCGAATGTCGTTTCGACCCGGACGGCACGCTTGTAGAGGGTTCATGCTGCACCGGGTGCTGCCGTTGGAGAAGGTGAGCATTGGACGGGTGGTTAGGGTTTGCCCAAGGGGTCTGTTCAATAAACTGCTCTCCCGCAGGTCCGAGGCTTGGACCAAAGGGTAAGCCCCCATAATCAACAAAGTTAGGCCGGTGCGTCTGATGTCGGGGTGCGGGCTGACGATTTCTCTGATGACGTGTGTTAGTAAACAATGTAGTTGTTGGTGGAAGAAAATGTGACTCACGTTCATTGCTTCGAAATCGTCTTCTAGATCCTGTATCGTTGCTCCTTTCATTTCTGGTGCAGCAGGCATTCCTTCGTATTTCGCTACCCCGGATAGGATAGAGACTTCTTTATTATATGCTAGCGCGTTTCTGATGCGCTGCGTAGGATCTGAAGGGAATCGGAGACCGAACTCGGGCACGTTGTTGGCTTGCTTCCGGCGTTCTTGCTGAATGTCGTACCACTGTTGGCCGAGTTCTCCCATGATCTTCTCCCTCGACTCGCGAATCGCCTGGAAATAGTGTGAATGAATCTGTGCGCGCCTAGCGACCGAACATCTGTCCAAGGATTCCACGCTGAGCTCTAGCTCTCGATTTGCTATGCGTATTCTCTCGTCTCTTCGGGCGTCTATGCATTGCATCATAGCTAGGTATTCAGGGTGTGTCGGGTTGTCAGATCGTAGCATGGCTTCTTCTTGGTTTAGTTGTTCGAGTCGTTCCTCATATAGTCTGAGTCCATGTTAGTTAACTCGGCTTATTCTAAGGCGGGCAAGTAAAGAGTATCCGAACCTATCTTTGAAGGCAGTGAATCGTTTTTCGATCGCTGTCAATTGCTCGAAGGCGGCCTTCTTTCTCTCTACTAGTAGGTTCCTGTCAGCGCATGTTACTGGCTTTGGATAGCTATCTTGTTTCTTACGTTCTTCTTCGTTCTTATGGGCCGCTTCGGCCTCTTCGTCTACATCCGCCTCGGCATGGTCATCCTCAGCGGAGGCACCCTCTTCGGTCGCTGTAGCGCGGGCGACGCCATCCGAGGGTTCGTCAGTCTCCACGGTTCGCTCCGTAGCCTTGGTTTTCTTCGAGCCGCTACGCGTCTGCTTCTTAGGTATGACCTCTTGATCTGAAGGAGGATCTCGGGCGTGCTCGTCACCATTTTCGCCGGCTATGGCATTTGTAGTCTCATCAGCTGAATGTTCACCACTGTTTGTATGTGACAAAGGTTCGTCTTCGTCCGCCATCGGAGTGTCGCCGTCAATGTCTTGTTTGGCGGGTACGGGAACCGAGCCGTTGCGCTTTCGTAGCGGCTCGGCGGGTTCAGAGTGCTCGGCGGGCATAGATGACCGTTTTCGCTTTCTACTTTCCGCTTCTTGGTTTGCTAGGTCTGCTAGAATGTCTAAACTAGGCGAAAGACGCTTATTTGGGTCCTTTGTCTCTTGCGCTGGAGGGCTAGAGGCAATTGACACATCCTCGGAGAGGGGCTCGTCATCTTCGTCTTTGCCGTCTCTCGTTCTTCTATTGTTGCGTCGCAGTTTGCTTGGGGTACGTTCAAATAAGTTCCCATTAGCCGAGCGACCGAGGACGACGTCCTTATGGCGAGTAGGGTTTCGGGGGGTGTCGTAGAGACGCTCAGTCTCGGCTTCGGTGTCGTTTGCGTCCGAAAGATCGTCAAGTGAGCTTGGATCCTCGTCGCGATGTTTGGGGGTGGTGTCATTTAGGCCGTGTATGTTGTCTGGGTCGGCATCTTTGTCTTCGACGTCGCTTAGCGGACTAGACCCGTCGTCGTCAGAGAGCGGTTCGATCGGTGGGGGTGGAATTGCCAGCGGCGCGGGCGCCGTGTCTCCAGTCGCCATGGTGGTACAATTCTGAACGCGTGGGGATCTTTAACTATGTCGTATGGGTATGTAGGATCGAAGGTTGGGTTACGGGAAAAGGTGACGGGGTGGTGATCGTAGAGGTGATCGGAGGAGTTTTCAAAAGCTTTGAATTCCTGTTCTTGGTAGGATGGAGGCAAGAGTAAACAAGCCAGAACATTAAAAGCTTGACCAAAGTCCCGAGTGTAAGGAACAAGCCTTGGAACCTAGGGTCTGTGCGATTAAGAAGGCATTGTATTACAAAAAACGAGTGTCTGGTCAGTTGGGTGTCAAAGTTGTCGAGGAGGGAAAAGGTGACTGATGAAATGGGGGAGGGTTCGCTTTGCGCGCAAGAAGCAGAGGTGACCGAATTTGGGTGCTCCCCCCAGGCGCTGCACAATGGTACCTGTACTCCGATTTACACCCCAATGACCCCAATTGCTATCGCTAAATGTTACGTGCTGCGTGCCTATGTGCTACCTCCGGTAACTAGAACACCGAGCAAAACCGCTTATCGATAGCACTGGCGCGTGCGCTACCTTGTGTACCTTAGTAGATTATACTCAGATGTCAAATGATTGGCTGAATTGCGATAAGATAAGCGCATAGATCTTTTTTTTTCTCCTGCTTCAATAACGTATATTAGCACCAACTTCACTGACAACTGATATCAGCAGTAGTAATTAACTTCAACAGCACCTTTAAGCGTCAAATATGGCCAAATCGTAAGCTCATCACAATACTCATAATACTTCAGAAGCATCGTATAATAACCGAAACTTAGAAAGCCTAGTCTGGCAGCTTCGACGAAAGCAATTGACCCCACCCTCGGTGCTCTATTCGCGAGCAGTGTAAGTCAATTTTCACGATTTTGAGAGGGTCTGTTACTTACCTATATTTTACAATCAGGCTGGCCCTGTACAAGCTCCTTCGAAAAGTCGATACTCGGAACTGCCTCCCCCCAAAGAAAGAAAACCCGTGCAGAACTCGAAAGATGCTGAGTCCACTTCGGACGAAGACGATGCCGAGAACGATGAGGTTGATGACGAGTCCTTAAGCGAGATTGAGGGCGATATTGAAGAGGAAGACCTTTCAGAAAATGAGGAAGAAGCACCTGAAGATTCGGATGCCGAGGAAGTACTACCTGCAGCGCAGAAGAAAGATCGCAAGAGAAAGCGAAAGGATGAACATGACGACCTAGAAGACAATTACATGCGCAAGCTAGCCGAGGAGACGGAGAAAGAGGAAGCGCGGTCTGACAAGCGCCGTAAAGGCGAAGCTGGCCAGGCAATAGACGGTACGACATCCGACAAAGCAGAAGATTCGGAAGAAGACGACGAAGTTCCGCTAGTTCACGAATCGCTTCAGAAATCAGAGGACCATGCGGATGTCGAACTTGACAAGGCCAATCGTACTCTATTCCTCGGAAATGTCTCGGTCGAGGCTATCACCTCATCTAAAGCCAAGAAGCTGTTGATATCTCACCTTTCATCTCCATTGTCGGAATTGGATTCAGCCAGCGGACCGCACAAGGTTGAATCGGTACGTTTCCGTTCGACTGCCTACTCCACCGGCGCAATGCCGAAGCGCGCCTCATTCATCACCAAGTCCGTCATGTCTGCTACTACGAAATCTACCAATGCTTATGCCGTCTACTCAACCCCGCTCGCCGCACGGGCTGCGCTTAAAGCCCTGAATGGTACTGTCGTTCTGGATCGACATATGCGGGTGGATAGCGTGGCCCACCCTACGCCAGTAGACCACCGACGGTGTGTTTTCGTCGGTAACCTGGGCTTCGTTGATGATGAGACAGTTATAAATACCACCGTTGAGGGTGAGACTACGACCAAGAAACGCACAAAAGTCCCAGCCGATTTCGAAGAAGGACTATGGCGAATTTTCGGCCAGCATGCCGGCAAGGTGGAGAGCGTGCGCATTCCCCGAGACCCGAAAACACGTGTAGGCAAGGGTTTCGCTTACGTACAATTCTATGAGGGCAACGATGTCGAGTCGGCACTATTACTGGAGGGCAAGAAATTTCCTCCCATGTTGCCTCGGATATTGCGTGTGTCCCGTGCCAAGGATCCGCGCAAGACGACCCTTGCCATGGAACGGACCGTCAAAGCTAAACTTGAGAGTTCGAATGGCCGTGAGGTTAAATCGAAGAGCACGAAGCATAAACCGAAGGCGACCCCTGAACAACTGTCTCAGGCTGGAAGAACAGGAAAACTCTTGGGACGAGCCGCCGCAGCTAAACAACGGTATGGACTGAAGGGCGAAGGCAAATTTGCCAAACAGAGAGAAGACGGGATAGAAAGCAGTGGCTTTAAGACACCAGAGCAGATTGTGTTTGAGGGTCGTAGAGCCAGCTCGAAGGATGCTAAACCTAGAGACTTGAAGTTCAACAAGGGTCAGGGAAAGGGAAAGAAAGGCGGCGTAGCTAAGGCAAAGACTAAGAACCGCGGCGCCAAAAGAGCAGCTGAATGGAGGAAGAAGGGGGCGAAATAGAGATAGAAAGTATCACTTCGTCTTGATGGCTAGAATGCCATCTTTGATACCCTAGAATTTATGAATTTCTTACCTAGCCGGCCCAGCTTAGGAACACATCTAGGTTACTGGGGTATAATAGAATGCTTAGGTTGGAATTATATCTTATACTGGAGCCCTAGATGCATACTAAAGATTTTAGATATCGATCCGATGAGGAGTATGGCCATCGCTCATAAATCAGAGTGCACTAATAAATGTCTAGTTTCGATACTTTGGGCTAGCTGCACTACCCAACCAGTAAGCCCCTGTCATGTGTGCTTTGTTTCTGGCGTCTCTGATAGAGCGGTGTGAATGTTGGCCAAAGTCGGCTTGCATTTTTATTAAAGTACTTAACCTACGCCTATTTCGAGACTTGGCTATCGCATGTCGATCACATTGCAGTGCAGCCGAAATACTCACATCCATAGTATTTTCCAGCAGTAGCACTCGTGGAGTTGTACTTGACCACTAAGTACCTAAGTAGCTGTATCGTCGTTAGGTGCCCCTCCTTCAACAGCAAAAGGGAAAGGTAGCACAAGAACGGTTGGACCTAGGCACTGTAGCGACGCAGCTAGGTCAGCGTAGCAGCCCCCACGACAAGCTAATTTATTGGACAACCCCTGAAACTTGCCCCTCACCCTCATTGATCAATGCTTGTAACTGCCCGCACACACTGAAAGCACCAGTACTACAGCCACTGCAGCACCGAAGAAGTGGGAATTGAATATTCAACTGCTCCACACAAAAACCAACACCATCTCTCAACCCACACCTCCTTTTTCACCTCTTTCGAACCTCCAAGCGCTGTGCGCATTTCCAGACCTGCTTCTTTCCTCTTGATAGGACTCCAATCGTAGTCGCGGTCTTCCCAGCCTTCAGACTCCAACACTACCAATTCATCATGAAGGGCGAGGTATGTTGATTCAAAGCTGCCATACGAGGCACTGTCACCACTGTCACCACTAGCTATCACACTTCACACCTCCTTGTTACGTCCTCAAGTCTACTACAATCCTTCGATCTCCCTAAATTCAAGACACATCTATTGTAGATATGCGATTGCATATCCTCCAAACCCATCGATACATCTACTTGCTCTATCCCAACCATCTCACTAACGCGTTGCTCTACTCAGATCTTGCACCTTCACTTGGGCCAGGCTGGTACCCAGCTCGGTAACAGCGCTTGGGAGCTGTAAGTCATTCACCGCTCCACCAGACTACTAGATACGAACTAACCACAACTCCTTAGGTATCTCCTGGAGCACGGTCTCGGAGCAGATGGTCGCCCTGACCCCAACGCAAAGGACGTCCTCGATGGCGGTTCTTACGAGACCTTCTTTACCGAAACCAGCGGTGGCAAGCATGTACCCCGATCTATCTTCGTCGACTTGGATCCTTCCCCCATCGATGAGATCCGCACGGGCGCCTACCGTCAGCTCTTCCACCCGGAGCTTCTGATCAGTGGAAAGGAGGATGCCGCCAACAACTATGCCCGTGGTCACTACACCATCGGCAAGGAGATGGTCGACAACTGCCTTGACCGAATCCGACGTGTTGCAGGTAAGGAACCATGTGCCTAGGCAAATAAAACCGTTCTGCGGAGCCTTGCTAACCTCTTTCCAAGACAACTGCAACTCCCTCCAAGGTTTCTTGATCTTCCACTCGTTCGGTGGTGGTACCGGTTCTGGTTTCGGTGCTCTTCTTCTCGAGCGCCTCTCTACCGAGTACGGCAAGAAGTGTAAGCTCGAGTTCGCCGTCTACCCGGCCCCTCGTGTCTCCACAGCCGTCGTTGAGCCTTACAACGCCGTTCTGTCGACTCACAGCACCATCGAGAACTCCGACTGCACTTTCCTTGTTGACAACGAAGCTGTCTACGACATCTGCAAGCGTAACCTCGACATCCCTCGTCCTGATTACCAGCACTTGAACCGTTTGATTGCTCAGGTTGTCAGCTCTATCACCTCGTCTCTCCGATTCGACGGTGCTCTCAACGTGGATCTTAACGAGTTCCAGACCAACTTGGTCCCGTACCCTCGTATCCACTACCCTCTTATCAGCTACGCGCCTGTCATCTCGGCATCCAAGAGCGCCCACGAGAGCTTCAAGGTCCACGACTTGACCTTCCAATGTAAGCCATCTGGTAATCTTTAGACATTAGCTTCAGTTAACTAACACCTACCTTAGGTTTCGAGCCCAACAACCAGATGGTTGTTTGCGATCCCCGAAACGGCAAGTACATGGCCGTGGCTCTCCTCTACCGTGGCGACGTTGTCCCGCGCGACTGCAACGCTGCCATCGCGGCGCTCAAGGCCAAGGCTTCATTCAACCTGGTTGAGTGGTGCCCTACTGGTTTCAAGTTAGGTATCAACTACCAGAAGCCGATATCCGTTCCCTCTACGTCGCCCACGGACGGCGGTCTCGCGTCTGTCGACCGCTCCGTCTCCATGTTGTCCAACACGACCGCCATCGCCGAGGCCTGGTCTCGCCTGGACTACAAGTTCGATCTCATGTACAGCAAGCGCGCCTTCGTGCACTGGTACGTGGGCGAGGGTATGGAGGAAGGCGAGTTCTCCGAGGCCCGCGAGGACCTGGCTGCGCTCGAGAAGGACTACGAGGAGGTCGCGGCGGACAGCTTCGAGCCGGACGAGACCGAGGCCGAGTACTAAGCTTTTTCCCTGCTGTGCTGTCGAGCGTATAATACCCCAGGTTTTTCTCACGCCATCCATTTGGAGTCAGTCCTCTATTGTTGTACAAACCTCTGGTGTTTCCCTACCTAATTTCTTCGACGTTTCCCGGTTGGTAAAAGAGCTTGGAGTCGCGTGGATAAGAGCAGGGGGTAAGAGAGAAATGTTGTGGATATCCAGCCTGTTCTTGGGGAGAGAAAGGAGGAAAGGAAGAAAGAGAGTGAAACCCTATGGATGGTCAATGACGACCGATGTTTTTTCTTGCCTGACTAGGGTGTTTCGATAGGATCCGACGAAAGGTGGTGGTGAGCCGGATTATCGGATGAAGTACACCCACCTGTTTTCTGCCCTGACCCCCTTCTAAGTGTTCTCTGAGCTAGTACTACAACTACAAAACTACTACTACAAATGCCCCCTAAGTAAACCCTTCGTATGTTTTGCACAATCCCGCAATGTCGAGTAAGGTTGATGAGAATGAAAATCCCCATGATTCCCCAACCCCATATTTGATTATGCACACTCGGTGAATTTAAATGACCGTAGATATGAAGATTTCTTGCGAATCCTTCCGTCTTTCTCGATACGGGCCGGATCTGCGGTGCGGTATCTATCTAATAGGAGAGAGTATAGTACTAGAGCTTACTTACGGGACCGGGGATGAGTAAGACGGGACAAGACTCAAGGGCGCGAACTGATCGCAAATACAACTCTTCTTTTTTCTTTCTGTAGGGCGTTGTGTTTTTATTATAACGCGTTATGGTAGGTACAACAGCAGGGCAAGTCTGTATAAACACAAGAAGGAGGTATCATAAAAAAAAAAGTGATAAGAGAGAGAAAAAAAGATGTCGTGGCCCCGGATGGGAAAAGAGTATCTACAGTATAACGGCCCCTGGTTCGTAAACACGGAATGAAAGCCGGGCTCCATAGAGGAGAAATTCGTTCCCCGAAGTCCGTTTCGTTCATCCTCATCTAATCCAAGGTAACATCCATCCTATCATTTATATTCATATCCCCCGCATAAAGAAAAGAAAAAAACTGATATTCAAAATCCGTCTGTCTGTCTGTCTGTCTGGGCTTAAGCCGGCTGAGGCTAGGCTAGACGATATCCCGGAGAAACTCGTCTTCGTCGTCCTCGGCCGACTGGTTAAGCAGGGCCATGCCCCGGTGCGCGGCGTCGGCAAAATTGTGCAGGGCCGTCAGAGTATGCTGGTTGCAGTTGGGGAACTGACCATCGATGGAGCGCTGCCAGGCCGAGGTCGGATTGCGCCGCGTGGTCAGGTACAAGGTCGCGTGCCAGTCCTCGGTGCGCAGTCCGAGTCCGGCCGGCCGCGAGCCCTGCGCCAGCGCCCCCGCCTCCTGCGACGGCTCCTCCGGGTAGTACGCCACGGGCGCGCCGGCCGCCATCGGCGG
>JAOXNQ010000004.1:815278-844551 GCA_028571165.1 Hypoxylon perforatum | reverse complement strand
TGTGTATGTGTGTGTGTATGTGTGTATGTGTCACGGTAACCACCACCTGACTTACCAGTGCTATTTTAGCCCACTTTCCGTTCGCACGTTAGATTAGCAATCCAAGCCTCTTTTACCTTGTTTTGCCTGCCGAACAGTACGTGTGTGTGTATGTGTGTATGTGTGTATGTGTGTAGAAGTAGGAGGGTAGATGAGCGACAGCAAGTAGTATGAGACATCGTTGCAATTACTCGCAGAGCCGTCTGTCTTCCATAGTCCGCTCCTATGGGCCGACTATTCATACGTTTGAAGAGAAGTCTGGAAAGGGGAGTAGTTGTTTGGGGTGCCGCGTCCATTTCGTAGTTGTGTAATTACTTCCAGGAGACGCGAGTTGATGGAAGGGTGGTGATGGGATGAAGACTAAATAAAAAAAGACTTACCAGTTGTTTGCGCGACCGAGATTTGTGTCAGAAAAAGCGAGAGAAGGTGATCCAGCTACAGTAGTTTGATGCCAGATGGGAAATCCGTGAGGATGGCTTGCCCAAACCCGCGTCAAACGCTTAGAACGCGTCTGAAAACGGTCTAGCAGTCTATTCAGGGTGACGCCAGAAGCACTGTGATGGTGGAATACAAACACAGGTAGCAGAGAACTAGGTGTAGATGTGAAGAGAGTGATGGGAGGTAGGATTTGCAGGGCAGAGAGCAGAATTTGGTGTAGTTTGCAAAGGTGTGTGTTGCTTGGAAGAGGAAGGATGGAGGAGAGATGGGTTGAGCAGGTGTGATTAGGATGGCTGAACCAGAAAACAACAAAACTTGTCAAGGAAGAGATCAGTGGAAGGTGCTCGGAGGGGCTGACAAGGCGAAAGGGAGCCAAGGGACCCGCTTGGTGCGAAATATGGTGGCAGAATTCAAGCAGGACGCAGGAGCAACTGGACGATGTCATCGCCAGGCCGATTTGGGGTGCCCCGGCCTTGATCAGCAGCCCCTTGGGGGAGTGGATGGTGTAGTACATGCCTGCCTAGGTGGTATGCGGCCCCTAGTTTCGTGCCCTGATGCCCCTGGACTGTTAGCATCGAATACCCCTGATTACACTAACTTTGAAGGCAGGGACGCAGGTGCTGCTCAACGTGAACTGCCATATAGATCGTACGTGGCATGGATTGTACCTACTACACGCAGTCATTCGCAGTGTACACTAGACCCTAATGGCCTACTTGATGCTCAGATAAAACCCCCGGGACCCATCTACCTAGCTACCAAACTTTAGTTAAGCTATTCACTTGACAGCCCCAAGTTCTTAGTTATTCACTAGCTGTTGTTGATCCTCGTAGCACATATCTCCCCTCTAAAATCATGGGTGACGATCACGTAAGTAAATCACGTAAAAAGGTCCCGTTGTTTCAAGAGCCTTTGATGTCACTCTGTTGAAAGATGATATAATATTCAAGAGAAAACTACCTCATATGGTGATCCTCGTTTGTGAATGCGTTACAGTGTCATACAGAATAGGTAGACAATAAAATGTACGCTCTATGCGGTGGCAATACTCGAGAAGTTACGTCCAAAACGGCATCAGTGAGAAGAACTAGGTCGAGTTGGGAAATAACAAGTCATACGACCATACCTAGGTACCTACCTTGAGCTCGTAAATTGGCACACAAAAGGGTAGGTACATAAAAAGAAGTTGTAATGGATGAAATTCAACTTAGTATGCTTCTGGCTAGGTACCCATGCGGGTGCTGGATGGATGCCATTGCCCCCGACATTGATACACATGACTTTCTAAAATCCTACTTATGCCAGGTGCTTATGGATATGCGGATAAGGACGTTTAGCCCACTGTAGTTCTTCTATACGTGGTCTATCGTCATGGCTTTTGTTGGAATTAGGGGCTACTGACTACTATTAGGCATAGTAAATGAAAATGTACCTCGTATATACAGCAGGATTTCCCCTAAGGTTCATCTACAATAGCTACCTACCTAGGTAGGTAGTTACTGAACCAATACTTCTAATCTAAGCCCACATATCGTCTCTTGCAGCAGTTTTAGGATACGGCGCCAGCAATGTCCCTCTTCCTTCTTTCTTATTACATAGGTGACATTTACCATATAATAAATCCAAGAAGTATCTGACTACAGATTAATCATTCCTCGATGAGTGATGCTATTAGGAGAGTGTAATATTTTCTTATACGGCAAATGTTTGCAGAGTGCTTTTTAACTGGCAGGGTCAGCTGGCATTACTACCCATCTACTTTTAAGCTTTGAAGCTTTCGGCAACGGGCTCTTCGCATGTTGCATTTAACTAGGTACATATACATTATATATTAGACCTAGAACCTCTTGTGGTTACCTCCAGACCTCCAGCAGTTACAAAGCCTTGGAAGTCATTAGGGGGTATTTTCATCAAGGGGTATTTAAATAGTCACTGCAGGGTTAGACATCGTGTATTTGCTGAGCGTTAGATGAGATTATTAAATAAAAAGGTAAATTTTCTATCTAGAGAGAGGTACTTAGAAAAGCTGAGGCATCGTATTTGCAAACGGCTTCCCGTCGAGGGGTAGATACCCTGTCTGCCAGCAGATTAAAGAACACCCTACGGACACTCTCCATATAAGAGACGTTTGCGCTCTCCGAATTGCATTGCTCATGTTGATTAGTATGTACTCGATTAAATTATAAACTACGATCTATCATATCAATGATTGAACATACTTTATTTCTAAAGGGTGGAGATAAACTTGGGAGAGACAGCAAGCGGCGGCCTTTGGTGGGGGAGGGGGGCGGGAATGAAGATAGGAGCAATCGCCAGACATTGGCATGCAAGGCAACATGTAAACTTCATTTTAATACAAGCACATAAACCCACGTAGGCTCCATTGACGTTTCGCGTACTCAGAAACTCTATTTACATTAATTCTGCCGAAAACTCAAGTAAGGATTCTTGTGTTGTCACGATTACACATGCAAATACAATGGCAACCATGTTGTCAATTAGGTGCTCAAGCTGGCTAATATACTAGCTCTACATCCGGATGTATTCCCCGACCAAAGCCATTTTGTTCCTTCGTCTATAATAGAAGCCAGTAACCATATAAATCAGCATTTGGGTATAAGCCATTCCAGTGAACGCCGCCGCTGACAGTTACGACCTGATGATGAAGCCAACCATGTAATCCTTGACTCCTTAAAATTTATAGCCTAAGTCTGCCTCGCCAGAAAAGCCACCAATAAACTCCCAAATGCCATCACCCCAAAGCTAGTATGGTATTACATCCGCCTCGTGTCTTTATTGCTGTGCGTCGACGAATGGGACGAAAGTTGACCGGTCGCTAAACCGCTCATAGTCTTGCGCCGAAGCCTCACCGGTACCGCCCATCTCCTCGTCATCTAGGGTATCCTTAAACCCGCGCTTCGATTTCTTGACCTGGTTAAGATTGGCGTCCACCAAAGCTGAAGTACGGCTGAGCTCATAGTGATGGACGGTGCGTTGGGCGATAAGGATATCTTCGTAAGACTTCAGCAGAAATCTGAGGTCTTCATCCAGACCAACGGAGAAGCGCTTGCAGTGAAGAAATTGACATGCGTCGATCATAGGCATGCCAAAAACCGACATGAGGTACGCGACAACGAGACCGGCAGAGCGATTATTGCCTGTCTCGCAGAAGACGAGAACCTTCCCTCTGCGGATTTCGCCGGTAGGAATCGCCATCTTTCCATTGCCTACTGGGAGCTTGGTATCGGTCAATCGTTGCTCGCGGAAGACGTTCAGCATGTGATCGTTGATTTTTCGAATGGCCGAGGGAAAGGCGTGGACTAATTCGTTGTAGTTTGCAACATCCACATACTCGGCCTGGATGCCGAGTTCCTGCACAAGCTTCTCGTTCGCCATAAGGTGTACACCAGCATGTCTGGAATCTCGAGCGGCCAGCATCATAGTAATGCCATTGTCGAGAAGCCACTCTCGATTTCGGGCTATGCTCGAGGGACCGAGGTAGAGAAAGTCGAGGACAGGCTGGGCGCCGCGGCGGGACTCGTATGTCCAATTGTATGAGGAGTCTGAAGCGAGTTGTTGCTTGTGGTTCTGTGTGATGATCTCGAGGTCTTCTACGCTAAGCGAGGCCGGATCGATGTTTTCATATGTAGGCACGACCTTGATAAACTCGCTCGCGGTTGGCAACATAGGAGCGGGAATGATGACTGCGGGTGGACTGGGAGGTCGTGCCGAATAAGGCGCCGTAGGCCGTGCGCCGTGACGAGGTGGAAGTTCGGATTGCATTGTAGTTGTGGTCATTTGCTCGTGTTCTGGTCATGTACGTTTAGATGCTGCCTGGAGTCGGCGAATTTCCCTGTCGGTTTGGTGGAGGATTGTGGCAGAAGAACGAACTTCACAAGGCAAAAGTATCGCAAATATTTAACAGAGTGTAGTTGATTGTCTGAGAAGTCGAGACGAAGGCGTCGAAGAAGTCGACAAAAGGTGAAATGTCGAGATGAAGTCGGTATTACGAGAGGAATAACAAAATCCGAAGGCGCGGATGCACTCGGCTTATGAGGTCAGAAGCGGGCAATTGAAGCTTCTTTCAGATCTGCATTTACTTTACAGGGGAGAAGGTGGGGGTTTAAAGCTTGTAGCCCCGAATCCTTAGGTACCTGCCTTGGTAGGCACCTACTAAGGGAGGGAAGGCTATTATGAGTCACAGTGATTACAGTGCAAGACTTATAGTAGGCTCTCAGGGAGGTCTTAATAACGTTTAGGCCTTACTCACTTAAAAAACAGCGTAAAAATAATAAGAACCGTAAGAACTGTAAGAATAATAAGAATAAGAAAAGTAAGAATAGGAAGAGGTTTTATCATTCGATAAAAATATAGTGCTAATATATAGTATTCCTGGCTTGACATTGTAGCCACCCATATGCAATACTTTTGGCCCGCACCTTCGTACTCAGTTTGAAATATTCATTTTCACTCGATCCGTGCAAGGCAACTGGACTGTACGCGAAAACGTAATAAGAGTTTGATTCAAGATCTATTCATTTCTACCTCCCATTGCAGGCGTGTAGGTATTGGTAGTGTCTGCCGGAGAGTTTGAGAACAACAGCATAATTCATTGCATACATATAATATTAATAACATCACTCTTACCAAACTTGGATAGATAACTTAGAGGTAAACAGATGCAGGACCATTAGAATATGGCCCAATACTAGATATAATTGCTATCTTCTAGTATAAACCTATCAAGAAGCCTCACTACTACCAACACTGCTCTCCCTAGCAAGCGGCGACGGAAATTCCGGCGTGACAGATCGTGACTCGACACCTGGCCGCTTCGACCTGGAGCCCGTTGAGAGGTGCTTCTTCCGCCTTTTCTCGGAGGTAGTCGAAGCCATGCTGCCTCTCCTACTTCTTTTTCCTTCCTCTGGATCCACCGGTGGCGTCGGACTTCGCGATGACCCGGCCGAGTTACTACCTCGCCGGACGCTACCACTCCTCGTCCGTTTGCCCTCTTTTGCGATGGTAGGGGGTCGGTGATGTAGCATCTTCTCCGAATCCCCGTGGTTATGCGCATGCGCATGCGTGTGCGGATGTGTGTGTACCTTTTCCTCCACTTTTGATTGTCCCGGCAGCCACCAAAACCAACCACTCTGCTCTTTTGCAACTTGCCTATCACGCGCCTTCAGTTTCGCTCTCAAAAGAGCTCGGCGCTCGTTTTCCCTTTCCCAATATTCGCTCCTGTAGATTTCCCAGTTTTCGCGAAAGTTTGGCGAGAAGGGTTTCGGCCATAGCAGCAGTTTGACGTAGTCTCCGCCGGGCGATAGGTCCTCTTCGTGTCCGCCTCTCTCCTCATCTGTGCTGACGAAGGGAAGCTGCGGGTGTTCGTTGCGGTTGAGATTCAGCTCCCGGTCGACCTCGCGCAAGATCGAGGGCTCCACGAAGCGATACTGACCAGCCCTGCTGGAGAATGCGCCGTAGGTGAAGAAAAAGCCAAGAAGCGACATGAGCTCAACCCACCAGGATCTCTTGATCACAACCAACTTGCAGTTGAATCCTCGCAATCCCCTGTTACATATGCTGAACCAGCGTCGCGGCCATCGTATGCCCCGTTCCCATATTCCCGTGGCCCATACCAATATGCCCGTGACGATACCGCTGATGAAGCACACCTTTTCCGTCATGTCAACAACCCAATATACCGATCCGCCGACACCGCTCCCGTCTTCTCGCGGCGCAAGAAACAAGGCGTAGCTGAAGCCCGCTAGCCAAAGACATAGCAGACTCAGGAAGAACGTATGCTTGCGTCGTCGGGCTCGGAGTTCGAGGTATTGGGAACGCAGGGAAGCTTCGAGGATCAGCATGTTGAGATAGATCATGGACGGCGCGCTCGGGGTGTGCTTCAAGGGGTCGCCGGGCTTGACATCGCCGATAGGGCTAGTGCCCATCGGGGGAGATTTGATCTCCTGGCCAGGCTGGGGAGCGCCCTTGACGATGGAATCGATCGAGTCGGCCATGGCTTTCGCGTCTTTTTGAGAGCTCTGTGATGCGAACCAGATGAGGCGGCTGGGGACGTAAGCCCGCGTCGACGTGACTCACAGGCTATCGACGCATTTATAAATAGTGACTAGAAATTGTTTGGCTTGCGTAGACGGGTTTGTAGAACTTGAGGAGAAGTCGTCGTAATTCGATTGAAGATTGCGTCCTATATCATTCCGTCATCCAATCGAATCTTTTTAGGACCAAAGCACGAAGTAACGCTGAGGTTCCCCACATCCTCTAGCCTAGAGGTCGCATGTTTACAGGGGATGAGAAGCTACGAGAGAAGGGGGCTTTAGGTGGTCATAGCGCTAATTCCGAGCTCCTCCGGTAACTGTAACCTCAGTTCAAAGCCCTGTACCACACACCTCGCAAATTGTAAACACAGCTGTATCTTACCACAGATATTGAAGCAACTCTGGAACATCATATCAGCTTATTGTAACCAAACTCGCCCTGTATACACATATGCGTCTCTAGGTAAGATTTATGGGTATAGCTGGCCAACGCCAAAATGTTGATAGGGTATTACAACCACTAACCATATGATCTGGGGAATGATTTACGCAATACTGCAGCAATATCGATATCCTACAGCAAGTCGTCTATTTTTCTGCGTCAAAAGTTGCATATGTGCTGACGTACGGCAATCACGATCCTTGTATGAAAGCCTTTTCAGTCTGTACTACCTACTGCATTAAGCTGTCGATCTAAGGCTGCCAGTTCAACCTCGTCCTACTCGTTGATTTGCCCAGGAGAGGTTTTATAAAGGTGGCATCCATAAGTCAAGACACTCAAATATGTATATTTATACTCGCTTCATACCTAGTTCCTCATGGTCTCTGCCTTGTAACTATATCCAGAAGCACGTCGAAATCATCAATACTTTGATAAAAACCCGAAATACCTACGCCATGGATAACAAACCTCGTTTAGATGTCTGTGCCTTGACTGGTCCCAATTCCAAGGAATACAAGGCTCGAGCGCCTACGTTCACCAAATCAACTTCGACCAAACTCACCGAAAGGCCAGCCAGATGGGAAGTCAATTACCCAGATCCTCTTCCTGGGGGGTTTCAGCCTGGCAAGAAGTCGTATTTGTTTTGAGGACCGACAGGACTCACCGACTAAATTGAGAATCGTCCTACTCACGGCACATGTTTCTCCTGTTCATCGGAACTAGGTGCCCGCCCTAGATGGCTCTTTTAACACGACATAATACTCCCTGCAGATGCGTGTTCACGAGAAACTAAGACGAGGAGAAATGCTCGAAGCTAAAACACGGTCCTGGCGTGTTCCAACGTCTCGACGAGGATATTGGCCACCGTTCAGAGCATGATTATTCATCTACATCACTCTCCATGGTCGATTCTCAGTCTCGAAGAGTTCATTTATTCGGAGGGTGTTGGCCTCACAGTCGGAGTTCTCATGGCCAAGTTTTCTTGTCCTGACAATTCCATCTCAAGTCTCGCAATCCTAACGGCATACGAAGGGGGATGATTCTCGTTTCTTATCACCGCCGATATGTACCTAATAATGGAATTAATTATGGAAAAAGGGGAAGACGCAAAAGCGAAGGCACTGGGCGAAATTCGCTACACCAATAATCGTAATATACCTACCTATCTTATATCCTCCTCCATTATGGAGGATTGTCTTCCCCTTAATTTCTAAATAGCCATCGTTGTGATGCCACTCAGTTGCGAAGCGTAGAAATTCTACCAACGCCGAGCATAGCCCATGGCGAGATCATTTTCCTAGAGGGGACTAGGTAAGCATATAAGAAGGCCAAAAGCTATGGAGCTGAATGCATGGCCACTGGGCCGCAGAAGCTATTAATATTCTAGAATAAACTACGCGATCGGCTTCGCAAGTGGTCCCGCTGTCCCGATAAAGTTGCCTAGAATCTAAGGGAAACGCGTGGTGTAGCGTGTCCCTGCACTAATGCAGTAAGACCCTGTAACGGAGATAGGAGAAGGGTGCTAATAACCCCGGATTTACAGATCTAAATCCTTCTTGTTGACCTAAAAGGACCAGGGGTAAAACTCCATCTTCTAGCTAAGTCTTTGTCAAATTGTCAATCTAGCTGTGGCAATTAAATTAGCGAGCACATAGAAAATATGATCATCAAGGAGATGTTTAATGTTCATTATGATCACTCAGGTATCTAGAGTTGTACGGGGTTAAAAATGCACCTAATGATGACTGCAGGCTCAGATTTTGTAGGTGGTAAATTTGTTGGGTCGGAGCGGGAGGAATGTAAAAGCCGAGACGAAGAGGCAAACCATCCGGTTCCAATATTTTCGGGACCCGCCTGACCCGTCGAGTTCCGCGGATTCATCCAGCCAGCGACTCTATTCCCGTTTCCCTGACCACGTACTCTTGACTCGTTCAGCTAACGAGGCTAATAGCCAATCCAAACACAGAACTCCGTTCGCGTCCAACTTCCGACCCTAATCTTAGAACTAAGCCACTCTTGAATCCCGACCTGTTGTAGAGTTTCCAGCTCCTGCATGCTAACCTGCGGACGGTCGGACTTTTCGCATTAGGCAACGGGACATTGTGTCATCACTTGCCCTTGTCCCTTGTTGTAATCGTTATCGCATACCTTCGATGTCTCGGAGATCGCCCCCCTTAATCATATAAGATAAGGCGTGGCCGGCTTTGCCACCCTTTCGGTATGCTCAAAAATCCAACTTCCGCCGTCGTGCAGTCTAGAAAGCTTGTGACTACCGTTGCGCGAATTCAGCACGTCGACAACACCAACCCACCATTAAAGGCTAACATGTCAACTGAGGAGCCTATTACCGTACCCTCGAGTGTTCCAGGTGGAAGACTACCAAGGCTAGCTCGAAGAACTAGAGAACAACCGCCGGAGGGGAAGCCCGTAAACAGACCGCCCAGTATGAACATGTTCCCGCTGGGCTACAAGGATGCGGTATACCAATGGGTACGTCACATGCCATTCCACAGCTCGCACCTTTCATAATTGTCTCTACGAAACAAGCGATATCTGATTCTCTCTAACTCTCTCGCAGTGGAACAGCGTCTCCCCCACCATCGCCGAGCGCAACGTAATATCATGTATCCCATATCTTCGAGAAGCCGTCGCCGCGGGCACGAGCTCTAGGACAGAAGTACCATCGGCGGAAGACCCGGGCCAGGCTGAGACTTCGACAAAAATCGACCCTTACGGGCCGAGGGTGTGGAAATCGACGATGGTTACGTTATCTGGCAAGAACAGGGGTATGAACGAGTTCTCGGTGGAGCGCGTCGGGGAGCCAGTTGACGACACACTGGTCATGCTTCACGGATACGGTGCTGGGCTCGGGTTCTATTACAAGAACTTCGAAAACCTGAGTCGCGCCAAGGGCTGGAAGCTCTATGCATTGGATTGGCTAGGAATGGGCAATTCGACAAGGCCACCTTTCAAGGTCTGCGCAAAGGATTCTTCAGCGAAGATCACGGAGGCTGAGAATTGGTTTATCGATGCGCTTGAGGAATGGCGGAAGATCCGAAAGATCGAGAAGTTTACCCTCCTTGGCCATTCTCTGGGTGGTTACCTTGGTGTGTCTTACGCGCTCAAATACCCGGGCCACCTAAACAAGCTCATCCTCGCCTCGCCTGTCGGAGTACCAGAGGACCCGTACGCTGTTAATGCCGACATGCCGGAGCCCATGGAGTCGACGTTCCAAGACGAGTTTACTGTCGATCAGCAATCAACGACCCAAGGTCACAAAACTTCAAACTCGATTCAGCCGGAAGCCAATACGCCGAAGAAGCGACCGTATCCTCCGTGGCTCGTCTGGTTGTGGGATGCTAATGTGTCTCCATTCAGTCTCATTCGATTGGCAGGGCCATTGGGACCACGGGTCGCGTCAGGCTGGACTTCTCGCAGGTTCAACCACCTAACTCCAGAGGAGAAACAGACACTTCACGACTATGCGTACTCGATCTTCAAACAAAGGGGAAGCGGCGAATATGCATTGCCATACCTCCTTGCTCCCGGCGCACACGCACGGCGACCCGTGATCAACCGGATCCACCGTGTAGGTAGGCAGACTATTACTCCTGCAACTGAAACAGAACCAGCCGTGAAGGAAACAGGTTATCCGATTGTTTTTATGTACGGCGAAAACGATTGGATGGACGTTGCGGGTGGTCTCGCCGCGGAGGAAAAACTCAAGCAAGCCAAAATCAATGCACTACTACGCGGCACAGAAGAAGAGAAATGGAAAGAGAACGGTGGTGCCAAGGTCGTTATCGTCAATAAGGCCGGGCACCACTTGTACCTCGATAATCCTGATGAGTTCAACGATTACATTCGGAAAGAGCTCGAGGAAACTCGACAGCAGACGCTACGAGAGAAGGCTTAGGTCTCGGGCTCCCACACGGCGAGATCAGTGAAGTTTTAAAAGATGCATTGCCTGGCGTTACGGATTGGTTCTGGATTAGAGAGTAGCCACATCACGAAGCATGTACGTTCATGAACGAAAGGAGTTGCTACGTTACAAATGCCCCTAATTGCATGCGACGGTGCATACATGTCAACCCCCTAAATATAATATAGATTCATATATCCTATTAGATGAAAGATTTTTGGTCGCACCAATGCTGCTACACATGCGTGATGTCGATACAGGAGAGCTTAAGACTGATTAATATTTAAATTTAAACTCCATGGTTCGGCTCATACCATAGCTGCAAAATATGGAATGGTGAAATTGTTTCTTAATAGTAGAATAGTTTTATGAGGGTAGAATAGAATAATTAGGGTAATTATTTCTAGAAGATCACTTGGTGTTCTGATAAGATGACTTGAATTATTCAGTTATCGAGGACTGTTACACAACGGGTGGCTGCATAAGCATCATACGTTTATCTGAATAAAGCGCGTCTCGAGTCCCCTCTCCAAACGGCAAACGTCAATATGCCAAACTTTCTCCAGTACTTCCTTTCAGCTACCATCATCTTGCGACGTGCTACAATTGCTCAAAATGACGGACACAGCACTAAATATACGCATTACAAATTTCAATCTCAATGAATTGCCCACAGAGCTGCGTTACATGGTATGGCACTTTGCCCTTCCGGACGACATCTCCGAGGTTTGCATCCCATGGCCATTAGAGGAAGTCCCGAAACGCTGGAGGCCAAGAGACGATCCTCCGCGTTCAACATTCCTAGAGCCTTTCCTCGTAGATACGGGCTTCCCAGTGCTTATGCACGTGTGCCGCGAGTCGCGAGAAGTGGCCATATCTCTCACGCGCTTTCGATACTCGCCAATAGCAGGGTGTCCCGTTCCCTTCCGGGCCTTTCGCCCCGACCTCGATGTCCTGTACGTGACCATATGTCGACCACCTGCCCCGGTAAACGTCGTGCCGCGGTGGGGAGAGTTCCCCGAGGCGCAACACATCGCTCTAGACTTGCACAGCATCAAGGACGGCACCTTCCTCTGGATCCTCGTCGGCAACCCGTTCCTGGACGTGCGCTCGCTCACGTGCGTGCTGCCCGCGTCTAACGCCATCCTGGACACGGCGGCGCGTTTCCGGCCCCCGGTGCGACGGTGCCGGCTGCGCGAGGTGCCGCAGCCCGCGGACGGCTCGCAGAGCCACATCATCTACGTGGACCGCGGCTACGACAGGCGGATGAAGGGGCTGGGCCGGTACCTAGAGGAACTAGGCGACCACATGGGCGCCGAGTTCGCGGACATCCTCGAGGTGGCCACCGTGCCGGAAGAGTATCTGCGGCGGTGGAACGCGGCCGACAGCAAGTTCGAGATCGACATCTCGGCGAAGACGTTCGAGGAGTACCGCGGAGGGCGCTGGGTGTCCAGCTCCGATCATCTGGTGCGCTTCGACTACCAGAACATCATATTTCCCGCCTTGCGGGAGCCTGTCGATTCCGTCAGGGCCTATCGCGTCAGCGAGGAGGAAAAGTGGACGCCGCTGAGAAATCCCGAGACCTTTCGCGTCAACGACATTCAACAGGACGAAGTACCGTTCTAACGCTATTAGAAAGACAAGAAGATATAGTCGAATAGCACTACTCGGATGAATACGACGTTAATTGGCACGGCTAAATGACCGCTTCTAGTATTGCCGATATCCAATACAGGGACATTTATGTTCTACAAAATCGGATGTAACAGGATCTTGCTTCCCATTCAAATTTTATGAATACGCCAAGGCGGTCCTTTTAGCACTATCCGTTTGAATCGTGTACAAAGCCCCTTTACAGGAAATTATCAGCCCGCAATTTTTCATATTCATGGGGTCTAGCCTTTTCTCAGCCCTACCGGCAAGCTACGAATTCATAACTCTCTTAGCGACTTTGGCACCGCAATATTTACGAATTCCATCAACTACTCTATTGCCTCGAAGAATGAGCGCGCTATCATGAATTCATTTATGATGCTACGCGGCGTACCTTCACGTCACTGTTGCTCGTCTTAAGTAAGTCTGGCAATGAGCAACAATAACCTTACCACGCGTACGTACTTCGAGGTAGCTAATGGTAAAAGCTTCAACTTTCAGGTTTCGGGCGGTCGGCCGACTCTCCGTTGCGTAGCCAATGTATTCAGCCCAAATTACGAACAGGGTAGCAGAAAGGTCTAGACGAGCAATTGCATAACTTTACGCGGAGGAGGACGGATATTGCATTCGAGAAGGGTGGTTCCATTCGCTTCGATCACGCTACCAATGGTTAGTGAGCCAATGAATCATGCCGCTAAGAAGACTCGATCTCAGCTCTCGGTCTGAGGCTTCTCCCCAGTCCACATGGGACTTATGTTATGTGGGTCTTGCATAACTTTTATGCTGACCACGTCCGGGATGAATCCGCATCCGTATCCGGGGGGCACCGTCTTGTGTATGTATTCGGAGGGTTGATGGCGCCCGAGCCTGGTATATAAATAAAATGCGAGTACTTCTCTTTTGCTATGCAGTTCAATGTGCATAGTTAGTTTCTTAAGTACCGACTTTTCTCCTAAGCTATTTATTCTCCTTCCCTAATATTTATTCAAACATCTATATAAGATTGAAGAAATCGACAAGCTATAATCAGCCTGCAATAAAGCACAGCAACGATGACTTCCTCCGACGCGATGGAGAAGGAAATTCGCACTACGACACCCGATATGGATTCCTCGACTGTTGGGCCGGACTCAGAACAGGGACATGATGTTGAACAAGGACTTGCTCTCAGCACAACCAAAACCAACGAGAACGACCCAAATGTCGTAGACTGGGATGGACCTGACGATCAAGCGAACCCCATGAACTGGACGGATAATAAGAAGTGGTTAAATGTCAGTACTCTATCGATAATGACCATGGTAACGTAAGTACTAAGCTTCTCCTACTTCTCCTTTTTCCAAGTCCTTCTACCCCCATGCTAACACAACGTAGCCCGTTGGGTTCCTCCATGTTTGCTCCAGGTATTCCCGGAATCATGATACAGTTCCACGAGACGTCTTCTACCGTCGCTACCTTCCTCCTCTCGGTTTACATCCTGGGGTTCGCCTTCGGCCCGCTCCTCATAGCGCCGCTCAGCGAGATCTTCGGACGCAGACCCCTGTATTTCTACGGCAACATCCTCTTCGTCATCTTCTCCGTCGGCGCCGCTCTCAGCAACAGCATCGGAATGCTGATGGCCTTCCGCCTGCTCATGGGCCTCGCCGGATCAGTGCCTGTCACCATCGGAAGTGGCAGCATCGCGGACGTGATGCCCGTCGAAAAGCGTGGCAGCGCTATGGCTGCCTGGGCTCTAGGCCCTCTCCTCGGCCCCTGCATTGGTCCCATCGCCGGCGGTTACCTGATCGAGGCTGCCGGCTGGCGGTGGGTATACTGGCTGATTGTCATACTGGTAGGTTGACCCCTCAAAGGCTCGGTACGAATCAATTTATCATATAGGTGCTAACGTGAAAGCAGGGCGGCGTCCTTATCCCTCTTTCTTTCTTATTCCTGCGCGAAACATTCGCCCCCGTCATCCTCGAGCAAAAGACCAGCAAACTCCGCAAGGAGACCGGAAACCCGCACCTACGCAGCAAGCTCTCCGGACGGCTCAGCCCCAAGGAACAATTCAAGCACGCTATCATCCGTCCCATGAGGCTATTGCTGCTTACCCCTATCGTTACGCTCATGGCCCTCTACGTCGCCATCACGTACGGGATCATGTACCTGCTCATCACCACCTTCTCGTTCGTGTACACCGAGCACTACGGCTTCAGCGAGGGCGACAGCGGCCTGACGTTCCTACCCGCTGGTCTGGGCATGATGATCGGCGTTGTGGTTTTCGGGAAGCTCACGGATAGCATGGTCAAGAGAAACCAGGCCAAGGGCATCACGCATAAGCCTGAGTTCCGGATCGCCCCTGCCATGACGATTCCGTGTGGTATCGCTCTGCCTATCGGGTTGTTTATCTATGGGTGGACGGCCAGCTTCGGTGTACACTGGATCGTCCCTATGATCGGCGTCTTGATCTTCAGCGCTGGTCTGATGGGTGTTATGGTAAGTTACTCGTGTCCTCGCTGATATCTATAGATAGAAGCTAACGTGTTGTTTAGTTCTGTGTTCAAAATTACCTCCTCGATACCTATCCCCTGTACGCGGCTTCAGTCACGGCAGCAATAACCGTCCTTCGATCGCTCCTTGGCGCACTCCTACCCCTTGGCGGCCTTGAAATGTACGAAGCCCTGGGTCTGGGCTGGGGCAACAGCCTGCTCGGGTTCATCTCGCTCGCGCTTATCCCAATCCCTGTTGTCTTCTTCATCTTTGGCGAGAGGATACGGAGCAGGTTTAACCCGAAGTTATAATCACACCACGATTTGGTGTGTTTTCAGCCAGGCTGCTGGCATTTCCTGGCTAGTATATAATGTAATAGATGTAGATAGATACCCGATACCCAGATACCTAATGTATATATGTAATACGGCTTTAAGATTGCCGTTGTCGCGATACCGGTGCGCTCAACCTTCATTCATTGCTTCGCGAAATCTAGTCAGTGCAGGAGTGGACAGAGTCTTCAGCTAGTCTATTAATTGTGCTCTCGCGTCAGGTTATGGTAGTTTCACAGGTACCAGCAAGTGCCTCATGTATGACTATCTAAAGGAAAACGGATTCTCCGCGTTTCTTGACCATGTCATCCTCTCTCCAGAAGTCTATTCCCTCTCTAGAAGTTTATTCTCTCTCTAGAAGTCTATTCCTTCTCTAGAAATCTATTCTTCATTACCACCAACACCCACGACAGCAGTTGAGATGCTTTCTCAATGCGTGATACCGCCGACAACTTCGACAGGTTTCTTTACGATGTCAATTGAGATGTGCATTCGGTCGTAAACAAGACGAGCGATATAATCCTTAGGCATCTTAGGTAGTTGCTTCCGGAAGATGCATTTCAGACCGGTAAGAATGATCAAGGATTCGCGCTCGTTGTCGTTGTTCACCGCGCGAAGAAAATATCAGTTTTCGGCTCGGAACTGCTTCAGCTCTTCGAAGACAGCTGCCCGGTCGTTCTCGGGGACTTGCATCAGGAGAAGCCACTCTAGCTCGCGGGAGAGCTGCGCGTTGCCGAGCAGGAACCACTCGTTCGAAGTCTGCATCAGCCGGCGGAGGTGGCCTGAGTCTGAGCCCACGTCGAGCCTCGTCAAGCACTCGAGGTAGCGGAGGAAAATGTGCTCAACCTTACGGCCGAGCTCGCGGTTTCCAGCAATACCACAGAAGTGGAAGAGCTTTATGAGCTCGTAAAAGTCGTCCATAGGCAGTGCTTCCGAAAAGGGGGCGTTCTTCTCCGATCGGGACACACTCGCCAGCTTCTGCAGGTGCTTTGTGGGCGTCATGAAAGAGCCAAAGTGCAGGATGTGCATGATCTTGAGCGTCGACAAGTCCATAGCGATGGGATGACTAGGTCGGTCCAGAATCGCCTTGAACTCTTCGACCGCCTCGAAGGTCTTCTCCTTCTGGTCGTCTGCTGTGATGATCGTGATGCATTGGTCGACGTCGAGGAGGTGGAGATAGGAGCTCACGGTGGTCCGCTCAAACAGCTCATCGTCGGCCTGGTTCTCTACCATGAGAGATTTGATGCAGCTCATGAAAGTGTTCGTGCCGGGATGGAGGTCACTGCAATGGAAATTAAGTTGGTGGTTGATTCTACGAAGACGGTGACTAAGGTTGGAGGTCTGTGGTTGCTTACCGCACATAGGAAGTGCCGAAGATGGGCTCCTTCAGGAGCTTGTCCTGTACGCCAGCTTGGGGGACCTGGTCGTCACCACCGGCTGCCGGGCTGCGGGCGCGCTCGTAATCGTTCTGGTAGGACATCTTGCTTTATATATAGCCTTAAAGTAAAGATCGTTATTGGCTATGTGGCAGCTTGGCAAAAAGTAGATGGAAAGCTAGCAATGGCTGTTGGATCTTGGATTGAGAGGATTTGAGGTGCGCGTTATTGCTTTCTTGACCATGCAGGAAATGCCAGCATAAATCGTCGAGGACGACGATGTCAAAGTTGGAAAGCTTTCTGAGTGGTCTCTATGTTCTACGCATCGTAACCGGGACGGTCTCATACCTCAACGTCCTCATCTAGCTGCAACCTAAGATACCTACGCGATAATTCTTAACTCTCTACGGACCTATTGGCTTTACTTGACCCGCATTTCCAAGCATTCCATTAATATGACTGCTTTCCAAACACCAAAAGATTTTGTATTGAACAAAATAGGCCACGCTGCGAATGCCACGCTGCGAATGCCACGCTGTGAATGCCATGCTGTGAATGCCATGCTGTGAAGACCACACGGTAATCATGGCAGCAACAAGTACAGCAGCATTCGATACATTGACTCATGATAACATACCTAGCTTTAGGTCTTGTTCTATCTTAAGCCAAGGGTCTTTGTAACACGTTTAACAGCAATTATAACATCCTGTTGCCGCAAATTTAAGTTAGATAAACTGTTTGGCATTCGGCATGGCAGTCAGGCTTGTCGTTTTAACTGAGATGGTAATACAAAAGACCTCATCTCATATACCTAAGTGCATAAGATACTTGATACAATGCTTAGAATCTTTAGTATTTAGATTGAAAGCTACTCTCATAGACTCGTTTTTAATCATTTATGTTCGCATCACGATATGTAATGTCGTTGATACAGTTATGACGGAGAGACGTTTCTTTGAAACGACACCACATAAATAAACAATGTGCGTAATAACACGCAGCTGATTAAACACCTACAAATTGTACTAGTAGTTTTTTCATGTACACAACAGTACCTAGTCAAAGGTTTGCGCTGCAGCTAAGAACTAGTAACTGTGTCTGATATTGTCACGAAATAAAGTACGCTTATATCATAATCACTTACAATAATAAATACTTTTATAGTAAAGGGAATAGCTTTTTAACATACGATCATAAAGTTACAGTTTCGAAATAATAAACATTGCTCTAGACTTCTTGAATGTTAGGTACTGTGAAGTTGAAATTACACTATCAAATTCGGGTGTTGCCGGAAGTGGGGACATCGGAGCCGAAGCGGTTCGGAGGCAGCCGGAATGGCCCGGAAATTCGGCAACGGGCCTTCGTCGATTCAAACTTCGCGCTTCGCTTTTTATTTCTTCGGCCGTTCCAACCACGTGAGGCCCCAGTAATTAAGTGAAGAAATCTATAAAACTTGGTATTCATGTGACTAGTTCCCGGGATTTAACACGGATACAGGGATACTTCCTACGTCATGGCGAATTGGAGTGCTAACCTTAGCTAACTCTGGAATTAGCTCCATATTAATGTTTACGATGTACGACCGAAGGGGCGCCAATCGGATGACGCCTCGATGACCGATGTATATTAGATGTCGTGCTTGCTGTATATACATTACCTGGGCAATGAGCTCTTTACTAAATTCTATTATCTACTAGGTAGACAATTTTGAGAAATAATAATGATAATATCCGACGACGAAGATGATAGCGAACAGTCCCGTGGGCGCTCGACAAGGGAACTAGAGCCAGTGGCAGATGCGCCTGCGCCAATCAGGAGGGAATCAAGCTGCGAATGTTCCCAGTCGGAGAAAGACCACGATGGGCATCGACCATGCACCCTCGACACGCGATATTCTGAAATCCGTGCTTCTGGCCGGGATCTTCGAAATGGATCAAGATCGCTCTCACGGACGGTATCCCGACGAGATACTGTACTGTCTCAGATACGTTCTAGGCCGGTGGTGCCTCCGTTCACGCACCCGCTGGCGAGGGAAAAGACTGGCGTTGAATGTCTTGTCGACTTTGACGGGCCCGACGACCCCTATCGACCGCTGAATTGGCCGCGGCACAAAAAGGTTATGACGACGCTCCTCTACGGACTCGTTACAATGACCGCGACATGGGCGTCCTCGTCCTATTCCGCTGGCACGGCGCAGATCGCAGAGTATTTCAATGTCGGTAGGCAAACGGCGACATTGGGTACAACTCTGTTCCTTGTCGGCTTCGGCATAGGGCCCCTTGTCTGGGCGCCGCTATCGGAGGTCTACGGTCGGCGTGCTGCGGTGCTGACTCCCATGTTCGTATCGATATGCTTCTCGTTTGGATCAGCTACTGCCAAGGACTTCCAGACCCTCATGCTGACACGGTTCTGGGGCGCATTCTTTGCTTCGGCACCGGTGACGAATACCGGTGGTGTGCTGGGTGACCTTTTCACCCCCGCGTATCGCGGGATCGCAATGGCCGGATACGCGATGGCTGTGGTGGGAGGACCGACGGTAGGGCCTATTGTGTCAGCCGCCGTGACCATACAGCCATATCTCGGCTGGCGATGGACAGAATACACGACGGGGATACTGCAGTCTGCCGTTCTCGTCTTCGCCGTTATCTTCATCGACGAGAGCTACCCGCCGCGCCTGCTCGTCGCCAAGGCGCGGCGGCTGCGCATCGAGACCGGCAACTGGGCGCTGCACGCCAAGTTCGAGGAGTGGGACGTCAGCGTCGTTGAGCTCGCTCGGAAGTTCCTCGTGCGCCCCATCCAGCTGCTCTGCACGCCCATCTGCTTCCTCGTCGCGCTGTACGCGAGCTTCTGCTACGGCATCCTCTACATGCAGCTCGGCGCGGTGCCCATCATCTTCGGCGAGGTCAGGGGCTGGAGCGAGCTACCGGCCGTGCTGCCGTTCCTTGCGCTCCTCGTCGGGTCGATTGCCGGAGCCTTCATTAACATGAGCAACCAGCTCTACTACAACAAGGCGTACCACGCCGCTGGCGACCGCCCAGTTCCCGAGAGGCGGCTGCCGCCGATGATGCTCGGGTCCGTGCTCTTCGCCGCGGGCCAGTTCATCACCGGCTGGACGGCCGACCCGTCCATCCACTGGTTCGTCCCCGTCTTCGGGCTCTTCCTGTCCGGGTGCGGCTTCAACACCATCTTCCAGGCGGCCCTTAATTATCTCGTGGACACCTTTCAGATGTACGCCGCAAGCGCTGTGGCCGCTAACACGTTTTTGCGGAGCTGCTTCGCGGCCGCGTTCCCGCTGGTCGTCACGCCCATGTACCACAACATCGGCGTCGGGCCCGGGTCTAGCATCTTCGCGGGGTTCGCGTGCCTGCTGATCCCCGTGCCGTTCGTGTTTTTCGTCTTCGGGAGGAGAATCAGGGCCGCGAATAAATGGAGCAAGAGCAGCGTGTTTTGAAAAGTTAAATCAGAATTGCATGGCATAGGCGTTTCAAAAGAGGAGCTGGCATCGTGATAGTCATGGCCTGAAGTCCGTATGATAGACGTTTTATATATAGCTTAATATGCTGTATTTAGATAATCATCTTTAGAAAGGTCTAATCCCCCTTTCAATTCCTGAAAGGTACCTATAGTGAGGATTTTGATTTTTTTGCAATGAATCCATTGCCAACAAACATCCATTCTTTCGAGACGAGAGAGTTTTATGATGAATAGCATCCAAGTACCAATAACCTCTATCTCGAGGAATCTACTTAATAATTCCTCTTCACACTTAGTGCTTGAATAATGGTCTTTAAGATGCTGCCATAGCACTGCTCTCAGGCCCATGTTAAGGTCCACTAACAAGCCCTAACTGCTAGCAAACGTTTCACTTTGATTGGCTCGAAGCTACACCCACACACCACCAAGTTTCTAATATAATTGCAAATAACAAGCCAGTTCTCCAACGCAAGCAGTCTACAACAATCCCGCAAATGTGGCCTGCCCGGTTAGCTCAATCGGTAGAGCGTGAGACTCTTAATCTCAAGGTTGCGGGTTCGACCCCCGCATCGGGCTCAATTCCTGATGCTCCTCAGTCTACTGAGGTTATTCAACCTTCCTTTTTGCGATTTTTTCTTCCATCTCTATCGAATTTCTTCTTGCTTGCTTACACTTTCCTGTGCGATCTGATTGCCCACCTAGCTTATTTTTGGGTTGGGTAATTGTTGCTCTGTAGGTACTGAATTTTTGTCTTGGTGCAAGTACCCCGCCATCATGCAAGGTGGCGTAGAAACTGTATTTCTTTTTTTCTAGGCGCCTACGTGGGTGCTATTTTTGACTCAATTTACACGCAGCCCGCAGTTGCACGAGTGACACGCTGGAATTTACGTCATAGAATAGCAACTCATGTTTTTTAATAGCTTCATGAGAACCTTATCAATTGGTCATTTGCTATTACGATCTTGCATGGCTGGGGGGTTCTTAGCGCCAACATGATGTGGCTTCAGCCATATATCACTTGTCTACCCACTACGTGGGGTACGATATCAAATATCGGAGCTTCTTCTCTCCCATCAAGCTTCGGAGTTTCTTGATCTCCTAAACAAGGCGTTTACCTGATCGAGAGTGTTCTGCGATTGGACAGGTGGATAGCAATAAGTCTCGTGCTTTGCGAGAGCGCTCTTTGGTACATTTATTTGCCTAGAATTAAGAGTCAATTGTCGAACACGTAGACTTTGAATCCTTTCAATTTTAGGTCCGATTAAGAACCATATCATACATAACAATTGTGCATACACATGATTACCACCTATCTTGCAGTTAGCAATATCTCATGATTTTGGACGCTATCCTTGACAACCCTTTCCTTCTTAGTGCTAACAGGTAGGGTGTCAAATCCACGCAATGATCCGGAAAGGTCTCAGTCTCAATTTAGAACCCTGCATATAACTGCGGACTGCACCTAATAGTTGCGTCCCTGACGCTAAGCCACTTCTTCCGATTGGCAATCGTTATATGTGTGATTTGGTTTGCGCTATTTCATCATTGCTTCCAATGAAATGTCCACCTATCTTCTCTTTATATTGCTTTGCAAGTATGTATTTTGAGCTTTTACTGGATGCATTACGCCTTCCGAATAGCAATCTGTTATTGTCCTTGAGATCGTTTAAGGCTACGAGGGCAAGGTTACCTAGTAGTGGTCAATCTGTCAATCTAGACTCGGCCAACCACCTACATTAGAGGTTGTCCCACTGATGCGCACAGGGTTAAGTAAATGCTGACAATCAATCACCCATTACTTGTGTGGGATTAGCCCCTGATCTACATAACCGATGCTATGATACCTACGGCCGAGATTCAAATTAGCTTATCTAAGTTGTTAACTATCTGGAAATATTTCTGGCTACTTGTATAGTCTATGGTTTTTAAGTATGATGCTTAATGTGTTTATTTTTATTTTCAAGACACTGACCGTAAATTCTTCCCTTAGCACTCAGACATGCGTATTATCAACATGCTCAGCCACCCAACTATCAGTATTGCCGTAGGTAAGGGCTGCATAGCATGCAACGTAGGACCGTGGACGGTTGATCTTTTGAGGCTCAAGCTAATAAAAGAATTCCAAGCGTGTATCGCACTCTAATCTCTCTTGCCAGGCTGCGACCCGTCAAGGTCAAAGCTTGTAAGATAAGAGACCCTGTTTCTCTCTTTGCACCGTGCGCAGAGCCTCACCAGCAATCGTCAACATCGTGTTCAATGTTTACTTCGCGCGAATAGACATTTGGTGCAGCCACAAAATGCTGATCTTCTGATCACCCATAACTGCATCTTGCCGCGCGCTATTAGTGTCCCCAAAGCTTTCACTAGTAAGATTGCGAGATTACGAGACTGCAAGATTGAAATTCAACGATAGGTGATAATTCACCTTCGAATTTCCCGTTAACCGCCTGAGCCGCCTACTCATTAAGGTAGAGGGATTATGAAGAATTGATTGTCTCTTCACTACCGGGCTTAGAAAGGGAAAGTCGACAATTGACAAGTCAAAATGAGATACATTACACGTACTTCCAAGCGAACCACCCCGCAGACGAAGTGACGATCATTAACCGATATGTCGTTATGCATGTTGGTACCTGCAGTATGCAGGAGAAGCGCACAAGAAGGAGGGTAGGATCTAGGTCCTTGGCCAGATGCGCGGCACAAAATAATTGACACAGATAGAAGTGAAAAATGGTGTCGCGAAATTGTTAAAATTTACTTACTTACCTCCCTAATCTTATCGTTCAGAATACAACGTCGCTAGCCTCGCTCGGAGAGATGTCTGTCGGCTGCAAGGGGTAGTAAAATTACACATGGACAAAAACGGAAATGACAGGGTCTGCATCGCGGTATGCTAATTGAGTGGTTGACAGATTTACAGGGGGCCGTTGAACTAAAGCCACTAGAATTGTCTTCAGGAACCAAAGCCAGCCCAGAGCGAGCCAAAGCAAGCCACTTACAGGGGAACGACTGGGGAATATTCAAAGGCGCTAAAAGAAATGCCTGTCATCTTTCCAACCTTTTTTCCCTTTTTCAAGCGCTTGCAGAAAGCAGAACACAACTCCATCATTTGGGGCCAAATCTAATAATGGGTAAAAGACCGATTACGACGCTACTCGTCGGTGGCCCTGGTCTGATCTAATGCCGCCATCCCCCTTTGGATCGCTACACCCCCGAACATACCCCTAACACCCCCTAGTCTAGACGAATTCTGGTCGTTTCGTTCTTTCTCTGCTCTGACTTTCTTTGGCTCTCCGGCTATCAACTCTGCTCGTTGGTTTGCTCACATTGCCTTTCTCTATTGTTCAGTGAAACATTACCATTTCCTTTGGGAGACCGAGTCAATAATCTCTTGGCCCGGATTGTAACTCTCCACACCATTCCAGCTAGTCATGGTCATGAGTGATAAGACAAGGGAGGTAGAGTAGATCGACCATCAACCACCATGTCTGCCCCGTCAGTCCCTGATGTCCCTGGCGTCCCTGACCCTAAGGACCCTCTGCCGGACCAAGACTACAGCGTGCAAGACCATCCACGCCGACCCTCCCTCACGGCCAATTCTGAGACTTCTCATGCCTCATCTGATCTGTCTTTCTTTCAGCAGCCGTTTCCTTCACTATCAGACCAATCGCATTCCCTAGACTCTGCTCCCGCCCTGCCGGCTTCGAGAAACACTAGAAACCTCGTCATCGATAGCGCTACCGCCGCCCTGCCGCCAACACGGTCCATCCGACGGAAGCCATTGTCATCGACCGCATCGCCAATTGCCACCAGGTATTCCTCTGGAGAGTATCTTACCATTGCAAAAGGTCTGCCGAAGCCAGACCAACGATTCTCCCGCTCCTTCTCGCTTGATAGTCCTACGGTGTACGACTTTCCTCACCCTCCCGTCGGGCCAGTAATCCAGCCCGGCTTGGAATCTCCAAACGATATCATACTAATCCAGGGAAACAAAGAGTGAGTCAAGAGTCACCCACATTAATCTATTTACAATCCAACGCGCGTCGCGTCCAAACTCAGTATTAACAATTAATCTTTGAATTTAACCAGGAAAATTCCCGAGGCTCGCCATCCGCTGGCTTCTGTAGTAGACTCCAACCCGGCTATCATAGCGGGTGAAGTCAAACGTGCAAGTTCTCGGGCTAGCAACCCTGCAGAACCTCAAACAAGCCACACCACCGACTTGTCGCAACACGACGGACGGACCGCCTATGACGATCTGTTTAGCGACGAAGAAGAGGATCCGCTGAGCGAGCAAATTTTTGACCAATATAACTCGGATTCGTCCGATAATCATAATTCTAATCACTCTAGTCCTTCTAATACTATGTCGTTGCATGTCACTCGGAAAACCACACCACCACAACTAAACTTGCAACCAGAAGATACAGCCTTCCACCCAACACACGATAACCGCGACATTAAGACTCCCAACACAGACAAACCATTGCCAAAATCCCCAGGCTCGTCAAAGCTAGGCACCTTCTTTGGCTGGGCTTCTTCCCCTTCAAACACCGAGATCTCGGACAAAGGCTTTTCGCCGCTTCCTTCACCTTTTAACTACTCAAAGGCAGTCAGCGTTACCGATGCATCCCCAGTCACAACAATCGGACCACAATCACTACTCGACGCCCCGAAAGCGCTATTTGGAGATTCAAGTTCAAGAGAATACTGCGAATCCTACTTGGCGACACCACCAACCGCTACGATATCACCGGCTCACCAAATCGAAGAAATGGAAGATGAGCTAAAGGCCATCTCCGCTGAATTGGCTGCGTCAATTCGGCGTGAGATGGACCTAGAAGACTTAGTCGACAGACTACAATTAGAGAGGGACAACCCTACAACAACTGCGAACAAGAGAACCAGTGACTACTTTTCAGATTCGGGATACAGCACGGCGAAGCTGAGCGAATATGACCAATCGAGGGAAGAGATTGAGAAGATACAGAGGAGATCAGAGCAGGAAAAGGCCCAGATCAGGCTCGAATTGACCAACAAGCTCCAAGATGAGAGGTCAAGGAGACAGCAGCTTGATGAGCAGATCAAGGGACTTTCGGAACGAGCTTCCCAAATCGACCTCGACAGTATTCACAATGTCGATACCAGTGGACGAGTGAAGGAACTGGAAAACACTTGCGATACGCTGCGACGTAAGCTTACTGAAGAGCGACAGGTCAAAGATAACTTCGAGGACTTGCTTACAGCGCTCAAGGGCGAGCTCCAGAATGCCTCGAACGAACGTGACAATCTTCGGGATGAAGTTGTCCCCCAACTTCGAGCCCGCGTCGAAGGCCTCGAAGCGCAAGCGTCGGAGCTGGAGAAGATGAACTATGAGTCGTCGAAAATGCAGCAGGAGCTCCAAAACCTCAAGCTTGAGAACGTGTCTTTGAAGCAGATACAGTCTAGTTCGATGGGGACCATTTCGGAAGAGGGTGGATCTATCGGTTCCCGACTATCTCGTTCCAACTCGCTTACAGGACCACCGCCTTCATTTAAGCTTCAGAGACCGCCTTCCGGCCTATCAAGGTCTAAGTCTGTTAAGGCGGCATCACCTAAGACACCCGAATCACGAGATCAAATGTCGGAGCGTCTAAAGGATGTAGAAGAGCAGCGAGATGCTCTCCATAGGGCTCTAAAGAACCTTCTAGAGAGGCAAGAACACCAGAATCGGGAAAACGAAAAGAAAATTCGGGTCCTCGAAATGGAACGTGATCGCCTCATGACCGCATCGCCGCAGAAAGCAGGATTCCAGCGGGAAGTTACTAACTTGCGAGCTGAGATCAATGTCTTGCGTCGACGAGCCGAGGAGGCACTCGAGCAAAAGTGGCAAGTTGAGAAGGGTCTCGGGGGGCTTAAGATGGACCTCGACCGAGCTGAGCAGGAGATTGCATCTCTCAGGAGCTTGCTGAATGAGAAGGATATTCTTATCCCTCCTTCCCTCGCACGCCAAAGCAACGGAAGCGACAAACTAGCCATCCCAGTAACATCTGATTCTTTGACGATCGCTTACCAGGATCTGCAGAAGGCATACACCGAATCTATTGAGCGTATCAGAAAGTTGGAGTCCAGCAGTTCTGACGAGCTGACCAACATGGCTATGCAGAAGCTTGAACTGACCTTGTCTTCTACTATCATGGAGCGCGACCTTGCCCGCCAAGAGGCAGCCTCTTACCAGGAGGAGCTTGATGCTCTCCGAGCTGAGGAGAGAGTATACATGGAATCTGAGAAGGCATTAGCCGACGAACTGAACGAATCAGCTCGCCGCGTCGAAGAGCTAGCCGTCCAGGTCCGCCAGCAGTTGTCCATTAACCAAACTCTGCGCCAGCGGATCTCAGATACTGTCACTCGGGGCGAGGCGCAGCAGAAGGCCAATGTAGATCGTATTACCTCATTGCAAGCACACCTCCGGACCCTGGAGGAGAAACTTGACGCCGCGCAAAATGCATCCGAGGACCGCATCTCGCGACATGAGGAAGAGATGAGCAGTCTAAGAGCAAGCCATAATGAGCAGCTGAAGCGAATGCGTGACGGTCTACGCTCGCCTCGAACTTTCCCGCCGAAGTCTCCCCTCTCGTCTCTCTTTACTGCTCCCGGTGGTCGATCTCCTCGCCTTAGCGCGACCCGCTCCGGCCCGGCCATGAACGTGTCCGAAGAGACTCAAATTGACAATCTTCGGGCCCGCATCGCCGAGCTCGAGAACGCGCTCACCGATGCGGACGTTGAGATGCAGCAAGTCGTCGGCCGCATGAACACCGCTCAGATTGAAGTCCTTGAACTCCAAGAAGAGCGCGAGGCCGCCATCAGCCGAACGCGGAAACTGGAGAGGGAGCTCCAGGCCGAAAGAGTCCAAGCCTTCGAGGGACGATTCAAGATGTTGCAGTCATAGACGATCCACCCACCTATCCGCAGTAGACTCGTCTCTACATATCACGATTCCATGAAGTCAATCAACGGCGCATATCTATATATAACTTGTTTCCTTCTTGCACTTTTTGCATTTACGGGAATCGGGTACCCGGAAGCACAATACGCTAGAGCAGTGTGCTTCTCTGGATCCAGGCATTGGCGTTTGGCATTGCCCTTGTTTTTTATCATTTCAACTTGTATATCTCAGCGGCCCCCGAATAGTGGGCATGTTGGCTTTTTCTGTATAATGTTTGAATACTACCCCCTGTTAGGAAGAAGGATTGGACGGAGGCTGTATATCTAATGTTTTTCACCTAGTACCCTCTTATTACCTGTATTTTATATGAGGTTTGGTCACGGTCTTGGAAGTGTGCAGGGTACAAAAAAAGAACACCTAGGCTTGGTGCATATAACTACTAGTGTTAGTATTAGTCTACCGGTGAAAAGATCCCCGGTTAGTTGATAGTCAAAATTCAGAAACGCTGCCTTCGGGCAAGATGTATTCATATTTCGCGCTCGTTCTTTGCTTGTGGTGTTTAAAATCAAGATCGCTCAGTGCCGCGTTAGTAGGTACCGAGGTAGTCAGTAGCGTGAGGTCACGACAGCGCCAACGCCGCTGCCTCGATGCAGGTACGACTACCCAGTTACATCCCGTGGTGTTTTCATGTCGTACGGTTGTTAGATGTACGATAGTGGTGTACGATCTGCGCGCTCGATCAAAAGTGAGAATACTAATGGCCGAAGATGGAATGCTAGACCTCGCAGAAACCAGAATCATGAAATATATGGATTAAATTCCCGCTGAGAGCTTGCCATGGAAGACTCATCATCAGATTTCATCTTTGACACTTCAGAAACGAAAGCTGAAACCAGTGTGACAACCTTTAAGAAATCCTTTCTTGGTTTGACAAATAGCGGAGCCTTTTCCGGCCGTCGGATATTGCCGAGACGGCATCTCGATGATCGTTACTGAGTTCAACTGCTACGACAGATAGCCTCGCGGCCTTGGTATCACTGTACTATCAGTCCTCGGTGTCGAATAGCGTCATTATTGATAATTTGGACAGTGTCAAGATGCTTCTAAACGAATCAAAACGAATCAAAAGAAATCAACATTCTGTTTCGGTGATCGGTACCAGGCAGCATGTATGCTTACAGGTTGTTTGCTGGTTCGAACCGTTGTGTTGGTGCTTGTGTAAGGTGTACCAAGGGTGGGGATGTCGGCTCACGTCTAGATCCTTCAACGGCTGTGTTTCTCAGTGCTTTCCTGACTTCGTCATCTAAGGCCCGGCATTTTGCCATATGGGATTATTAGAAGACGAGTTCGTCTATTCTAGCCTGTTCCAACAGGGATTGTGTACGAGGTATGCTGCTTTCGGAGGTATCTGCATATGAAGACTTTCTCGTTCACCTTCCTTGAAACATGAACTAGGAAGATGATCGTTTAGTTACTAGCAGCTGGTTCTTCACCTTGTTTATAGCGCTTGTTACACCTGAAAGCTAGAACGAAATAGGACTCCAGAGGTGAAGATGCAACACGGCTTTCTCCGGCTCGTTTACTATATCGAATTAGATGGCAATTCGTACACTTCGTACTTGAGCTGAGTTGTAGATTAGCATCCTTCAGCCTCATCTCTGACCAACGACCCAGCATTATGGGAGCACATGGCGGTGGTCTTGAAGTAGATGGTAGGATGTCACATCCCAACAGGGGATGGAGTACTTAACCACACAAGTCGCTACTCCGTCTCTTCTTTACGGGTCATTGCCTTCCCAGACTCTCTACTTCCAAGTCGCAGATCTCCCCAAGGCCAACCGGACATCCTGCCCACCACTCTAACTCACCATACGTCAATCACATCACCATGCGCTCGCAAACCATCATCGCCGCCGCCTTCGGCCTCCTGAGCAGCAGCGCGCTAGCCCAGGACATCACCAAGGCCTCGTCGTGCATCGCGGCCCTAAGCTCTCTCGAGACCGCGTTCCCGACGCCCGCGGACACGGCGCTCGCGAGCTGGATCAACTCGTACGCGCTCGCGCACGCGGCCTCGGTCAGGCTGGACTAATCGAAGATGCTTTCAGACGAACTGTGCTGGCGGATGATCCCGATGCTGAGGTCGAGTTTGC
>JAOXNQ010000004.1:757411-815178 GCA_028571165.1 Hypoxylon perforatum | reverse complement strand
TATTAATTTAAATATTTAAATTATATTTAAATATAAAATATTTTAAAACTTTTTTTATAATTAAAATTAATTTTAATTTATTATTATTTTAAAATTAAAAAATTCTAAAATATATATCCGATTTATAAAATCAAACTAATAGAAATAATAAGCGGGATCGTAACAGCCCATGATGAGGGAGTATATCAACCACTCATCGATTATTAATTTAATTGGACCTGCCGCAAGTGAAGAAACGCTGTATTCTGACGGTAAGCTTAAGGATGCCTTGGCATAGTTCTGCACTGATTCCGCTACTTCATCCAGCATGGTTCTCGGCTGTACGCCAGTGGACAATGGGGCCTTGCAGAATTCTGCAAAGGACAGCATCTCGTTTGGGTTGCTTCTCCTTCCACGGTATGGAACCTGGCGTATTGGAAAGCTAGGATTTTGTATGTCATTCTTTGCATCGACGATGTCGGCCGAGATTGAGTCCATCAACATTAGGCCTAGTCTTCGTTAGAGATTATTACAAGAAACGAGGACAGGCGAGAATGAATGTGAGACGAAGATACGACAGTAGAACAACACGTACAGATCCATCGACCGCGTCCAAGTTTCTTGTGCAAAATGGAGAAGCACGAGCGTACTAAACCAACATGTCTTCCAAAAAGTGCGGGGAGACATCGTACAGGTCGCTCCGAGTTGCCGTAAAGGGAAAGTTCATATGAATTGTTGGTATTTCTTTTGAGTTCTCCCAAATCAATCGGCTTCTGATAGTGAAAGCTCATGAAGTCTTGAGAGCCCACATGAGATGGAAGAAATGTCATGAGGGATGACGGTGGGCTCTCCTCAATCTTAATGAAACCTCCCCTTTCTATGTGTCCACAGAAAAACTCGGGGTTGATATTAAGAGCTTCGCCTAGGGTTTTCACCACCCGGGGTCCAATGTCTTCTACCAGAATGCATAGCCCGATGGCGCTTGGATCCATGTCATCTGAGGTGAATTCCAGTGTTTTGTCGATAAGCCCGTCGACTACCGCGTCAGAACGACGAGTATTTCCGTCCCCATAGAACTCTAGATACTCAATGCTGCCTTCAACTCCTCCATTCGACATCTTCTGCTGGGGACTGGTTAAAAAGGCGTCTAGTAGTTTCAGGCCAGGCCATTTGCTGGATAGATTCTTGACATAGTCGGTATATGAAAGATTCATTAGTACCTAGTAACATATGGGTTTCTCCAAAACAATCATTAATTAAATGAAGTTAACTCGTTCAGTACCTCGACTCACTCCATGTCTTAATTGTTTTTGGACAACTGTCTCTATATAGGCCATCTGGTATATCGCAGGGCTTTTTTATTATTAGAAATAATCCTTTAATTTTCCAGGTGAGCCCTAAACATGGCTCACTGAGTTACCTACTAAGGTAGACACAACAACCACGTCAATCACATACGTACACTTTTCCGTTCGTTTATGTAGCCCGACAAGAATAGCGCCTTGTCCTAATTAATAAGGCTTTACGCATATGCCTAAGCCCCATCTAGGCCAACAAGCCAAGCCCCTCCAACTCAAAAGCCAATGGCTGGAGGATCAAATCTCGTCCCAAACGGCATATCGGTGACTTGAGAAATGTTTGCCAACGTGGCGTTTGGTATGGCCAATCATAACCACTACTCAGCTAGGTACCTCTCAGTTTACAAAACCACCACGTGGTATATTGGAGGTAGCAGTATCGCAGGCAGCATCATCCGAAAGATATCTTATAACGTCCGGCAAAGTAGGAAGCCACAATTAAATTACATACAACAACACAAGTTCCAACAAGAAGGATCCTCACCAAAAACAACCTAGGACTACGTTAGTATAACGTCGGCAGTATAACAACATACCTAGAAAAGATACCTCCTAGTTGTGGTATCTAGAGAAACCAAAGTTACAGGGCTGTAGCCCCTCAGCTACAAGGCTTACCATATATATAGCATGTCATATCGACAGCAACAGTGTCAATAATACATAGTGTCATCCGAAATATTTCACAAGAATCACAAATGGAATATTCTTAGGCTCTATATATAGCGTAGATAATATTGTCTCTCCCTTTTTGCATTGATGAGTTACTGCTATGGTACCCAGCCTTCGTTAGACGTTGCCAAAGAAAAGGCAAACAAGTTACAAGTTAACGACCATTAGAAAAAGCTTAAACATTATTAAATTAAGTATTAAATGCTTCCTGATCAACTTTCTAGCATATCATACTCCTAGCTAAATTATCTCTTCGGCCATCTGTTTCTCCATCATTCCCCACAGCCCAGCACATCTGTATCCGGAAATCCAGTAGTTTCCCTTGGCATCCTTCCCCACGATGATGAGTCCATCTGTGAAGTTGTAGGGTCCCTGCACGCTTTGGATGTACGATGCCGTCAGCGGCGTGCTCCGTGGCGTTACGGCTGCGGCCGACAGATCGATTCCGTACAGGTTGGCCTTCTGCCAGTTACTAAACATCAACAGCTGCATCGAGCTAGTTCCGAAAAACGGAGGCGCCTTGTTGCTGGGGTCTTTCCGGACGAGCGCCATGTAAGCTTCAACCTGCTCGCGCGAGCCTTGCTCCTTGATTGACCGACGGATGTGAGAGGCAAGATGGCTGAGAGGCCGCTGAAGCAGATCCTTTGCCGGCATCAGAGTAACAAGGAAGCCGACGCAGTTACTCAAGAACGGCCGGTTGCTAGGAATTAGGTCCTTCAAAACCGGCCGCCATCCGTATGCCTGCTGTACAGCAATCTAGATGCGTAAGAATTAGTGCCAAGTCTGGTGGGGAAAGGGGGTGGAAAAGGGGTAGGGTCCACTTACGATTGAGTTATCTGCAGCATTCGCCACCGCTAAGCGAGACAGCCACGCCACGAGAACATCTCCTTCGCTTACGAATGGCGCTTTTTCTTGCCCTGGGAAAGTCTGCTGGGAGTCAAGCTCCGCGAGGGCCTTGGCCCGTAACATCGTGAGGTACGCTGCAGGTACGCAGACCATGCGATGCTCTTTCTTGCGGAACATCAGATTGTAGCCGTTTTGCAGAACCCACCAGAGAACACCGGGTTTTGAGATATGGCGATCGGCGAGGACGTGGCGCTCGGTTGAGTTCTTACCGCAGTGCTCCAGTACATACTCGTCGGCAGCCAGCGGTGTAGGTATCTCGTTCTCCCTCCCCTGCAGCATCAACACCCATGCTTCGAGCAGAGACTTCTTGGCCATGGCGTCGAATGATAGATGCATCCAGTGTAGGACGACGATTGTTGAGTTGCTGAATGAGACGATGCGCAGTCCTAGTTCGGGCCGGTCCGTAAGTATGTAATCATCGAGCTTTTTCGGAACCTCGGGAGCGTATATCAAATCGGAGAGGTCGTCAGGGTCTCCCACAATCGCTGGCCGTCCATCGGCTGGCGGTCGGGGTATATGAGAAGCAGAAGGATGGTCTTGAAAGGCTGTGTCGCTAAGGTCTACATGATCGAAAGCAATTGGTGGACGGTGTAGAGAGAACGAGGCCGGAATGTGGTGTTCGAGTTCTCCTTTCTCCTAATTGCAGCACCACGTTAGATACCAGATTAACTATGAGAGTAAAAGGGGTTTACCGTACATTTTTTCTCAACCTAGCTCCCAGCTTGTTCCAGCCGGGGCGGCTCACTAAGCGCTCTAGAGAGTTGCGTAGCTTTTGGGGGTCGAGGACATCGTCAAATACGAACAACGTGTATAAGACGAATGTCCTGAAGATGATGGTGTCGTCAAAGAAGCCGACCGGCACGACGGTATCGGTCGGCACACGTGGCGGCGCTTTCGGTCGTTTAGACATGAAGTTGAACATAGGCAATTATCCAACGTACATACGGCGCGACAACCCGGCGGGACGAACCATAACCACGTGGAGTTGCGGACGAGCAGAGGGTCATTTGAGGACCAAAGGTCCGGCTGCAGCGGCCTTCGCACGAGCTATCGGGTTATCTCTTTCGGGTTATCTCCTGTACTTCCTAGTCTTAAGATTTTTTCATTATCGGCTACTCGAGATTTCGGGGGTCTGTATCAACCCCCAGCTAGCGCGTCGACAACCCCAGGAACCGCGTAAACCTACGCGGCGCTAGAATCCTCGAAAGGATTTTAGTGATTAAATACAACTCCACTGTGATTGAGTCTGGAAGTTCATCACCAGCATAGACGAGTGGTTCCACTGGGAAATTTCTTGCCTCCCTTGCCTCCCGAGTGCCAACCTTGGGTCCCTGAGGCACAGCAAATTCCATACCGGAGGAATCGACTGTGCGTTCCGCCAGAAAAGAGTGCCAATTATTCCGTCACCCACCTCGACTGCTACCTCTTCGTTAATGTGCGGGTTTTTTGGTGAACCATGCTTGGCAACTATGCTAACCAGCCCTGTACCGTTATGGGTACCATGTCGTTACCCCTGATTTTCTCAGAGATCTGCAGGTCGCACCTCACCATGGCCTCGGGACTAGGGTTACCCTCTTCGTACTTAACCTTCGCGGCGCCCAGCCGCAGCGGCAGCTAACTCCAGACTATTCTCGCGGCTTCGTATGGAGTCCCCCACATTCGTTATTACTTAGGGACTATTAGCTGACATATCGCCAAAGCTTCTCGAGGGTCATCCAGAATGAATTGGCTAGAGGCCCGAAATGAGGAAGGCGATCATGTACAAGACATCGCCAATCACCTTCCTCCGTTACCAGTCGAGGGATTTACGAAGACAATTCAGGTAGTCACGTATCTTATAGTTGTGTTCTCGACAATCGTTATTGCTCTTCGCATCTACGTGAGATTCTACCTCGCGGGAGCTCACCAATGGGGATGGGATGATATTTTCGCTGTGGGCGGATGGGTTCGTCGATATCCACTTGGTCTCTGCTGTTATCCCACCAACTGACACCTGGGACAGGTTCCTCTCATACCCTCGGTCGTCTTCCTCATAATAGCAACCGAATATGGCTTAGGTGCTCATGATAGTCAAGTGCCCGATGGCATGCTCGAGTACTACCAAGTCCGGGTGAAGCTCAACATGTTCTGCTTCGAGCTGATCTACTTTGCGTCGTCCGTCTTGACAAAACTCGCTATGGCTATTATGATTCTGCGGTTGAGCGCGACAAAGCTTTACGCTTATATCATTTGGGGAAACATGATTGTACTAGCTGTCAACGCGGGTGTCTGCGTTATTGTCCTATTCGCAAGCTGCTCGCCCATCCAAACCCTGTGGAACCCGAAGATGTATGTTTCGCATCTCACATTTGCTCTATGTGAGCTAACATCTAGTGAAGGGGTACTTGTCGTATCAAGGACGGCTGGATCATCATCAGTTATTCTGGATCCGTGATTCTAGCCATGGTTGACTGGACATGTGCTATCACGCCGTTCTTTATGCTGAGGAATTTGCAAATGCCAAAGCGACGGAAGATTTCCGTACAGGTCATTCTTAGTCTGGGTATCATTGGTAGTGCCGCCGGCTTGGTCCGTATGGGTTACTACCACGCCTATGATATCGACACGTATCCAAACGAATCTTTATGTAAGCACCAACGACATCTAGCCTGCCTAGGTAAACGATGACACCTACTGACCATTCAACTTTATTTTAGACAACTGGGGCCATACAATTCTTTGGTCGGTGCTTGAGGCTGGCTTAGGAATCATCACTTGTTCCTTGCCCCCGTTACGTCGGCTTTTCCGAAAGTTCTACCAAAGCTCCTCTTCACAGTCTGGAAAGAGGTCCAAGTTGGGAACAATCGATGTAAGAAACTCGACTATACCCAGTGGGAAATAATGGTTGCTAACTACTTGATGTTCAATAGGGTGGGACAGAACTTGCCACTATCGGCGGCAGCAAGCCAGGGGGTATCGTCAGTATCCGCCGGAAAGAGGGTTCCAAGTGGGATAGACTGGACGATGAAAATTCAACATCAAGCCAACAACACATCGTCAAGTCGACCCATGTATTCGTCGAGACGAGCAGCGCCGAAGACGACAAACCTCGAGTTCCAAGCAAGGAACACGAGTATCCTTGGACCTCACCTGTATGATCATATGGGCTTCCGGATAACATTTAGATTTTGCTTGTCAGCGTATTCGTTATTTTTCATAAGACTAAAATAGGGGTAGTGGGTGTCTGGGGTCGGAAAATTCTAGTCGCTCGAGGGCCTGTGATGAACAGGCCAGAGGACTCGGAAATCGGGCTCAATCACCATTTCATTAATCCCTACTATAGATGTATTACTTAGCAATACATAAAAGTGCGAGGCTTTAGGATTCGGAAAATGGAATACAGGCATAAGCAACAGCCAATTATGTTATGGTCCTCAGGTTGGGGGTTCTAGCCCGTTCACAGATGTCCAAATACCTCAGACTTTGAAGTGCCCTTTCTCTCAAGGATGTTAACCGATTTGATTTGTTCTATGTCGATAAGTATTGTAGCAAGCAGTTAAACACTCACAATCAACAACTCAATTATATTGTCGTTGTGTTTTCTATCTGATCGAGTATTTTCATTTTCCGGAGGACTCCGGTATGGTGGAGATATCCACTATTACTACTCCATACACTGATCTCCTGGTAAGTGACTGATCACATACTAACCTTGAGATAACCACGCTGACATGGCTCAAGGCTGTTTTCTATCGCTTTCATCGTTCCATTCGTTACACTATCTGGCAATAGCATCGATTAGTACCCTAGGAACTCATCTTGCACTACTATATTTGATTCCTTTCGAAGGGTTTTCGTTGGATCCGTGTCGATATACAGCTCTCTCTACTTAGCAGCTAATACGGATGCCGTGTCTACGACTCTCCTTAATGTACCAGAACTCGAATTCCCCTGGTAGTGTACTGGAAGGGGCTGGACGGGGATTTCTTCCCTGTAAGTCTCTAAGTAACCTTCCAGGATACTACCACATCAAGAGGAGAAGCACTCTCGAATTCCCGAGACCCCGAAACTACCTGATAATCGCTTCAATATGCTATGAAAGAGATATTTCATAATATCACCACAGGTATTGCAAGCTCTGAACTGCTTCACTGAGACATTCACGCTTTACTCGCCCCCTGTTTGTTAGTTAGTTTGTGTATATCTAACAATACCTATGTAGCAACGGCTTTGCCACAATACAGCGATTAGCGTACAGTGCTGCTCTAAGAACTGGTATGTACCTACCCAGAAGATGTAAAAGGCGTAGATCCACGTCCGAATATCTTGGCCAGGCCCAGTTCAGCCTGGATCATACAGAGAAGTTACGTCTAACAGAGTAGCGAGGCACAATCTAGCAGTGATCTGCAGCGCGCGATATGCTAATCCTATATGACGTGCTTAGATAGATACTGGGAAGTCCTGCCGGTATCTGTAGGAAATGCGTTTACTATGTACATGTCACGCGGATGAGCGACCTTTGCATAATACTATCTTAGACGAAACACGGTACATGTATAAAGCATTTTAACTTAGGTAGCAATAGTTACAGATCATTGAATCGGTTGACTTTAGGTTACCATAAAAGAAGAAATCGTGTCTCATATCTCTCCTCTCTTACTATTCTTCCGCGGATTATTTCAAGGTTGATATCAAGAGCATCCTCTGAGATGTCATAACGTACGGTCAAGTATTGGTAGTCAATAAAATAGACGACATCTAGATTTCATTACCTATCATTGGGATTAATTCAAAGATGTTGAGACACCCACGCATTAACTGGGGATGCATCATTGTATTTTGCAAACTACTTTGAGGCTCTTAACGTGGGACCCTCGAGTTTGCGCTTGGCGTTGCGGCTACAATTGCCTCCTAATAAACTATTATCTAAGGGACAGGTTTGTTTGGCTACGGCATTTAGACAGCATGCGCTAGTGTCTCTCACGGAAGGCGGGAACTAGATTATGGTGGTAGAAGACAACCCCCTATTCGTCTGTGTTCAGTTGTCTGCTCATGCCATAATAGTGCTGCATGTCGTCGCTCGTTCCTGAACCTTTCCTCTTTAGTCCATACGAACGGCTGGCTTCTATCTTCCGAAAATTTTCTTTTCTTAATGGCATTGTTACATCGAGACAGGTACGCAGCAAGGTTGAGTGATATGCGCAGGGGCACGAATCGAGCGAGGTTATCTCTTCTTCCCCGCCTAGCGGACCAGGGTCCCGATAGCATGGGCTCATGGACTAGTTCTGGAATAGTAGGGAGTAACACGACCTCCCCAAAACAGCTACACTCGCCCACTGAGTTACGACCTTTATCGGCCCTGGGCCGGTTGCGTTTCCGCTCCTTTACAGGAGATGCAGGAGAAGGTTTCCGAACGTGGTAACACGACAATACCGCCACAGATAACTTTACAAGGTTTTTCTTTACGTGGTACGGGCTGTAAAGCATTGCTTGGACGAATTCTTATTGGCTTGGAAACGTGTAAAGCGACAGCAGCAATCGATTAGTTATGGCACATCAACTTACCCACTTATAAGCAACACCTGTGCCATATCTAATCGACGGGTCCTGAGCGAGTAACGCAATGGCTAGTTGAAATTGGGAATCAATTAGTTGCCACTCGAGTGTTATTGAATCGAATTTTGAATGCCTACCAGGTACGTATGTACCTACCCAAACCTGGGTAGATCGTCTATCGTGGGTTAGTATCGGTCCCTGATTCAATATAGGAGAAAATGAACTTTATCATGTGATGAACAGGTCAACCGTCACTGGTATGGAGAGAAATGCACGATCGGGTTGCTTGTGTCCTGTTCACTTCGCCCTCATGATAGAAATAACTTTCTGTTTTTAATACGGTATTACGATCGAATGGACACGCGGAACGTAGTACCCTATTAAACTACAGTGACCGGTGATCTGATAAAACGACAGTGAGTGCGCCGGGGGTTCGACACCCCTTCTTCGGCTTAGGTGCACGGGCACGCCCGCTTTGGAGCCACTTGCTGGCCGTTCCTCTCTGAATATCCACTGGGTGTGAGGTTATGGGCTATCAGGGCTAGAAGGCAGTGTTTGGAGCGTCAAAAGGTGTGGAGGAGTGGAGGAATTATATTACACGTGGTTACATAGGGCGAACTCAACAAAAGACATCAAGCTTGAAATATATTTCTATTTACTTTCGAGAGATGCTACTAAGTAGGTACCGGTAGGTATAGCAGCCTTTAGCCCAGTAGTTGAAAATTATCTATTACATATCGCATGAGTCTCGTGTCATCTCCATATACACAAGTTCATAAAGAACTCTCATATTCCTCCAAACCGATAATCATGGGTATCATAAATCAAGCCGAGTCCTTCCTCATGTAATCCATCTCGTAGCCCTGATCACTATCGTTGTCGCTTCGATCGTGATAGCTAAGCCGAACCTCCTGCGTCTGCATAATTCTGCCGGGTTCGATTTTCCCCGGTGCCCGTCCAGCATCTAAAATGCTCTTGTCGCTACTGGCATCCCCATGGGGATCATGGGGGTCTCGTCGGGAGATAACAGTCACTACGTGACTAGCGTGTAGACCTCTCGGGGTGCCTTTAGCAGTTTGACTTTTCGCGCCCGACTTGCCAGTACTACGGCCATAGCGATCGATAGACGAAGAAATCTCCTTGATTAGAGCACGAAGGACGGGGATCGATGCTGCGATAATCGTAGCTGATGACTCAGCCACGTACCATATGACAAGGGTTGTTCCTGAAGCTTTATGAAGAGTTAGATGACAAGTCAGGGTAATAGTTCTGTATAATGCTATAAACTTACTTGAGAAAGTCCCGACAGTGAGGAGAGGTAGATAAACACATCTCATTACAGCAGTTATGCCAGCGCTAGATAATGGTTAGTACGTCTCCAATGTAGGCGTATGAGGTAAGATCATACATTATACCACAACTCATAGCAATTGCTACACCAAGCTTCTCTCTCCTTCTCATCTGAAGGTTCAGTATCAGAAACCAGGGGATCAGCGCGAACGAGAAGTCCACAAAAGCGGAATATGCTATAAGCCAAGTCAGCAAACCAATAAGCTAAATAGGGGGTTGCAATGGCTTTACTCACCTCCAGCAAAGATACCATAGTGAATGTATTTCGCCGTACTCCAACACCCCGGCCCCTTGATCCAGGAGTATATTTTCGGTTCGCATTTGAAGAACGTGAAAATGATGTAAAGGAAGCTGGCGATGTTTAACGTGATAGTCAGGAACAACACAATCTTCTTTAGTCGCCCATCCGTGACCCTCAATAGCGTAATTCCAAACGACGTCTTGCTCATCCCCATAGCCAACGCAAAAAAGACGTTTTGGACACCTCCGTGGATCGATAGCCTGGTCGCAGCTTCTGGCGTCTGAGGCCCTTTGGGGCTGGTAAATCCTAATGATATCGAGCTGGTGATGAAGCCGACGGCAATTACAAGACATATCTGTTATGAAAGTTAGAATTTTCCCTTTGTAACTGAGACATAGGTAGAATCTCTTCGCTTACCCAGCCGAATATCAGAACGTGATCGTCCCACCACAACCCTCGATGGCGACTAAACTTGCAGTATATCCGGAGACCCAAGAACGTCGTCGCCAACGCCACCAACGTCCAGTTGACGGCGTTCATCATCGGTCCCAGCCCATCGTATTCCGACATCTTGGTGGCTTTGCTCTGGGAAGCGAGGCCAGATCCAACGTAAGTTTGGTAAAGACAGGACGACAAGATCCGGAGAGGACCCAGTCCGATCAACAGAGAGAGAGGGGCCGCAGGGGAATATGTATATCATATATCCACAACCCCGAATGGCGAATCGAAGTCTGAAAGTTTGGATCTCGGGGCAGGGGGAGGCCCTCGAACGCAGATGCTCAATCGTCGCGCCGCGGTTCGCAGACGAATTGCGAAGTGATCGTCGTGCTATAGAGATAGAACAGCATAAACGTTACCTGAGTTTAACTCAATGGCCCAGGGTGCCACGACTTGGGCCATACGCTAGGCTACGAATAGAGCTGCGGTAGCAACCTGGGATGATCTAGACGAATACAATCCATGGATCAACTGCTTGTTGTACTCGCTTGGATGATGCCCCCGGCATCTTGGATCTTGGCTGTATCGATTGCTCCTAGGTGTTTGTACTATCTACTATAGGTAACTATGACATATGCATTGACAGATGCTGTATTCGTGACTCTCATGCGTCCATGTAGTGTAGTCATGAATCAGCGTAGCTGCCAGCTGTCTGATTCACGCTAATATGTATTCTTACTCTCTCTTTATGAAGATATACTGAATGTTAACGGAAATTCGTATAGTAGTGTCTTTAGCGATGGTCGGTGGGCATGTTAGACCAATAAGGGCCGCTATAAGGCCGAGCCCCTTTCCACCTGCTTGGCCTAACACCTGAAATCCGGGGCATGACACCATCTTCTTCCCCGGCCTGTGCGTACCTGGGTCCGGGGTCCCTGACGTGAACCCCTGGTTGGATCTTTTGCTGACGGATTCTTCCTGGCCTAACAAAAGACGATATATCGGTCCAACTATAGGAAAACGTGCTGCACACTACATGCTTTAGGTAGGTCCTTACCTAAGATACAAACTATTAAGTAGCATCCATATATGCGCCAATGGCTTCTGTATATGAATCTACGTTGCATACATCCTACCGACGTCGGTATTTACCCAGCCGCATCATTTCGGTTGTGTCGCTCACACTGTCAGTACACATGCGCCAGAGACATCGGTGAAAAAGCTTGACGCTCATCGCAGGTGTTGACCTGGTACCACCCAATTGCGAATTGATAGACTTGCCTACCTAGTAAGGGAACCTGATAGCCCAAATAGCATGACGAGCATACCACGTTGTATAGAACGATCATCTTTCAAAGGCAAATCGGGATAAAGGGGCGGGCCTTTGTAAGTAAATCGACTGCTGTGCCATCTTCCTACAGAGCAAAATTAGAATTCGGTGGCTTTATCTGGTAGGTAAGCGAGGCCGTTCCTCGGCTTGGCTGCCGAGACAGGGACCGGTCCCTGTAGGGTGGCATGGGGTCTTCTTTTGGTTACCAGACTTACTTGCTATGGTAACGCATTCGCAGACACACGGCTTGTGTCGCATTCCTTCGCCCTTTTGGGTTTGACTCGACGACGGCTATATGAGTAATCGCAAGAGAAGAGAGCGTGATGATGATAATGTAGCAAGCGCTGGGGAAAATAAATAGGTTCGCTCTCTGCCGAGTTCCACAGGTGTTAGCGCAGTGATCGACAGCTTAAATCTCACGAGACTACTGTAGTGTAGCCGTAAGCCCCTAACTAACAGCTAGTTCCAGCGGAGACTACCGCTGGCCGTGCTTATCTGTAGCGCCTGTCTCATGCTGTCATCATGTTAATTCCATGCTATGCGCTTGATGCGCTTAAGGCGACTGGAATCTCATGCCCCGTCTACCTCTGTTTACTTTGCCTGTTCCTGACGATATATCGAGAACTGCGAGATGGAGTATGTCTCACAAACCCTGCTCAGATCATGGCAACTCGATCACTGGTCAATGCGTTCCAACTTGGCCGTGAACCCAGGAACCTAGGAACCCAAGGGTACGAACATTCGATTGAACTCTTTCATCAGATAGTTCCATCCAAAGTTGAGGCGAGAAAGGGCTCCGGCTGGCCCCTCATCGCTTACGCCTTCAATCTTTACATACTCTTATTCGAAGTCTACCTACCTAGGTAGATATAAGCGCGGAACGCGATCCGACCTACCGGGATAGTATGTGACATCAACGCCTTCTGCTCGGAGATTATATCATGAAACCCACATGGAAAAGATCGTGGAGTTACACAACCTGCCAAAACACGACACCGGTCAAAGTCACACTTGCTCTAGCCGCAGAAAAAATTCCGAATTGCATGTGTAGTTTCAAATGTCATGGTTTCAAACGTGTTCTAAGCTCAGCGGCTTTAGTAGGCACATACCTGGGCAGGTATGCTATTGTGATGGTACCAGGGGATGAATTCATCCAAGTTGCAGCGCTCGCCCAACTTCATTAATAATGATTTAGTCAGCAACGACGTCTAAGGCCTTTGACTTGAGAGAACACATGTGGCCATATTGAGACTCGCTCTTGGGAATTACACTTTAATCATACGCAGTGAGTCCCCTACAAGAAGGCCACTTCCACTAAAGACCACAGCAGAAGATTTGTTTAAATCCTTTACAATCGTGTCCAGACTACGACCTCTTATCGTAGACTAGATTTACAGGCGTGCTTATGTAATATACAAAAACAAGAGACCGTACGGAGAGGGCGCCCTGTAGTTATAGGGGGTTAGTGGGTGGGATGCCCTATAGCCAGATCGTAGCTCCCACCCACGGTATCCCACGCACCCGCGTTCGAAACCGCGGGAGCAATAACATCATTATCGAGCAAACCTCGCTAAGCTGTTGCCGAAGCCAAGGGGCAACAATCGTGCTACCTTAATATGCGGACCAAGTCCCGGCGGCCTGCACGCTGGTTACTTATTCTTATGTGGCGATGTTACATACGCTTTGACGTGCTAAGCCAATTTGTCTAAAACTACCTGCTGTACAAAACCTAGTGTGTACCTGGTAATGGGCTTCTAAAGAAAGGCGCAAATTTCCCCATAATCTTCACCGGCTTTGACGCCGGAATATTTATTTCAATGCTTAAAAAAGAAGTCCAATGCTAGAAATAAAACTAGAATCGACGCGCTATGCGAAGCTCGACGGGGGCCATGGGAGCCATCTAACACTAGACGAATCTAAGTCTGAGATATCCCGTAGGTACGGACTGGGGAGAATTTTATTTTACCTGGGGAGCGAGTGTCTAACAAGCCAAGTGGCGTCCTCGGCCGAGGGGCGGGCCGCCTGCAAAATACGGGCACGGGTAAACAGCATCTGCTTATATCCACAGAAGAGATCTGTGCCAATGCTGTCAGCACGGAAATTGCTGCAGCAGTAGCAGAGTAGCTACCTGTTATGTTCCTACAAAGGGACCCTGACACTTGGGTCGCTGTGATGGAGGTTAGATCTGTGTCTCTTCCCGGGTATGAAAGGCGCATTTCCGGGCACTTTCCTAGAAAATGGAATGCATCATAATTCCTGCGCGTGAAGGGTACTAAGAAGCAAGGCTGGGAAGATTAAAGTGTAGGATTGGCGGATGGCCTTCCGGCGACGCAGATGTCGTCGGGAACATCTCCAAGAGCGTCTGGAAGAGACTGTGGCTATGCTAAGGGACATGTCAATGCCTATCAATCGGGCAGCGTGATATTCTAACCTAGTAACCTCTCACACATGCCCACATGCTTCAAGCACCTTAGCGTTAATATCTGCGTGTGTCATGTTTCATGTATGCGGCTAGGAATGAAAATCAGCCATGGGCTTTGATTAAGAGCGAATTCGAGTACAAGGAAAACATCAGCAGCGTCCGAATTGGTAAGCTATGAGCAAAGTGTAAAAAAAGTGGCAAGATCACACATGGGAATAAAGGAATTTGTTCAAGATATTGAAACTCTACACCATGTACTCAGTTAGCTGAGACAGGTCCTCTTTTCAAATTAACACAATATGCCCAACTCATAGTTATCAGCTTGTAGGTTTACTTTCAACCACGACCGTAGGCAGGTCCCTGATGTCTACATGCTCGCTATTTGCCAGGTCGATAACTCGCACAGCCTCAACGCTCACGATGCCCTCTTTCAAAGCCAAGAACCGGAGTTCAGCGACGTGACAGGCGCCAGGTGCGAGCGGACCGACCCTAACGTCCGCACTTAGGCACACCACCTCTGCACCGTCGACAATACTGCTATGTTGCATAGCATGGACAACATTTTCATCCAACACGGCATCCGCTACATTCCGATCCCTCGGCGTCTTCAGCTGCTGCGGCTGCCCGTGCACGGATTCCGACACGCGTGAGACTGAGGGCGGCCGATTGACTCGGGATTCGTTGCGACGCCGCTTCGGAATCACTACTATCGCTAGCTTCCTCGGCACTGCGGATGGTACCTGAGACCGATTCACCACAAATACATTCCACACAAACTCATCACCTGGGTATATCTTCTCGTTCGGAGACGGGCCGGTGAAAGTCATAGTGATTCCAATATCAGGCACAGACTCGGTCCCTGCTGCTGCGGCTTCAAGCGAGGGCAACGCATCTGGCCTGGCTACAGATGGCGACACGAAAGAGGTGGCGCTGTCTCCTCCGATCGAGAGTTGACTTGGGCGGTGCATGCGCTGGATAGGTTGCATAGTAGAGCCATAGCCAGGATTTACCGGAACGGTGAAGTCAACCGTAGCACCCCAGGACATGCTCAAGCGAGGGTGGCAGGTGCCTGGCCGTAGGAGAGCTGTTGCGGAGACGGTAATACTCAAATCTCGTATAGGATTCTTCGATATCACATCGGCTTCGGCTGGAGAAATGCGATATAGAAACGTCACATGGTCGTGGGCAACGCATGACACTGGAAGCGGCATACCTGCCTGACTCGTTAGGTCCTCCACTATACCGTCTACCACCGAGATCGATATCTCATCAAGGGTGATCTCGCAGTCGAAGAAGGGAGTAAAGTCCACCTCGAGCAACGCAAGGACGGTCGCTGTAGGAGGTACCGTATTCAAATGTGTGAACCTTAATCGCGAATGTGCCACGGGATAGATGCGGAGGGATAGCTTAGGTGAGGACTTGATCGGCCGAAGAAGGTCCTTCGCCTGTTGCGTGATTGGAGCGACGCGAGATACTCGCAATGCTGAGAGATGAGGCTTGACCCCGTTCATAGCAGGGTCATTCCCGAAGGATTCGAGCAAATTCAGACCTGAGGCCACGCCGCTAAGCAGGTAGCCATCCCGAGACGCATCAGACAGAGATGGGTCTGATGGTTTTAGACTTGCGGCGGCAGCAAAAACAGCAGAGGGGCTCTGAAGTCGCATCCTAGGCCGACTCAGAAGCACCGTGTGTTTCCATACAGCGATAGTATACCGCTGACTACCGCCCTCATCTTCGTCATTTTCATCTTCCGATAAGGTGACCAGTGTCGACGGGTTCTCCGAGCTGTCTATCGTGCCTGTGTGAACGACCTCGGAAGCTGGTTGGCTCTCGCGATCCGGCGAGCTTCCATTGACGATTTGGGCTTCAATAGAAATGACTAAACTCCGGAGAGAATTTCGAAGGACATCTTCTTCGACACGAGGGCATTTGAGAACGAGATATATATCGACGGATTCATCTAGGATCTAATAATGAGCACGGTGAGAAATGAACCTCTTGGAGGAGATAGGGAGGCTTGTACCGAAGAAAAGAGATTCTCGCCGCTCTACGGCACCAAAAGGCTCCCGACTCTTCTTTGTATTTTTATTTAAAGCATCTTGAGCGGAAAACTTGGTATCAAGTGGTATAAAATACGAGAGGCTTGCATCGACTAGCAAGTCAATGGTTGATTCCGTAGTCGTATGGATCGATGTATGAGACATTGCTTTTTTTCAAGTAAAGCTAGAGAGGCAGGCCAGGACAAGTTATTTCAATAGCAAAGTCATTGGTCATTGTAACAGAAAGCGTGTTGATTGTATATTAGTTGATTATTAGGGTATCAAGAAATTATGTTGGACAGGAGAGCAACAGCGTAGGTACAATGCGATGCGATGGATGCGATGCACTGCGGTTGCTTCCACTTCGTAGCTGCTGCGTAGGTGCTTCCGTGTGTTTGCGGTGGGTCCGTGCACCAAGCAGACCCATACCGCTAATCTTTATCCAGTAATCCAGATCTACCTTAGGTAATCGGAAATCGGGTACGTACTCGTTCAAATTCGACTTCCTCTGTGACTATCGAAAATCGTTGATTTTTCTAAAATTTTTGCGGACAACGACACAGCCTACTGACCATCGATAACACAGAACAAATCTAGACCTATACCTTTCCTGTATTATTCTGGCCAGCTCTTTTGCTGCTGTCGAAGGACAACGCATCTAACTAGGAAAGCATCAGGGTCAACACGCGCGCCCGCGAGGCTTTCGCCATGAACGGAACTAATGGCCATTACGGCCAGCCAAATCCATGGCAAGAATACAAGAGTCCTGACGGACGCGTCTATTACTACAATGCGATCACGAAAGAAACGCAATGGACAAAGCCAGAGGATTTGATGTCCCCAGCTGAGGTTTGTTCTGCATTTTTGTATATACGTCGCCATCATGGCAAGAGAGCTGACTAGATCGATAGCGCGCTTTGGCGAACCAACCATGGAAGGAATATACTGCTGAGGGTGGTCGTAAGTATTGGTACAATACAGAGACGAAGCAAAGTTCTTGGGAAATGCCCGACGTATACAGGAAGGCATTAGGCCACGAGACCACACCCTCAACACCCGCGTAAGAACCTTACCAACTACTTTCGATATTCATATCTAACTGCTGCCAGCCCCGCGACACCCTTTAACCCTGGTGGTTCCTATCCGAATTCTGGTTACGATCACCACCGCGAACACCGAGAGACCTTTCCCGAGTCTCGTCAGCTAACGCATGGTAGCGATTTGCGTGCCCAAGCCTTCGTCCCCGCCAGCAACGAACCCGAATATGCGACCCCCGAAGAAGCCGAAGCTGCTTTCGTAAAGCTGTTGCGCCGCAGTGGCGTGCAGCCTGACTGGACTTGGGAGCAGGCTATGCGAGCTACGATCAAGGATCCTCAGTATCGATCCATCAAGGACCCCAAAGACAGAAAGAATGCATTCGAGAAGTATTGCCAAGACATGATCATTCAAGATAAGGAGCGCGCAAAGGACAGATTAGCCAAGCTTCGAGCTGACTTTGCTACTATGTTGAAGAGTCACCCCGAGATCAAACACTATACGCGATGGAGGACTGCCCGCCCTATCATGGAAGGCGAGACAATCTTCCGTTCGACCAATGACGAAGATGAACGTCGCCAACTGTTCGAGGATTATATAGTCGAGTTGAAGAAATCCCACGTCAAGAATCATGCGAGTCTTCAAAAGAGTGCCATGGATGGACTCATCGACCTTCTCCCGAAACTTGGCCTCGAACCCTACACTCGCTGGTCCGAAGCTCAGAACATCCTCAAGGCTACGGCGCCTTTCCAGAATGATGAGAAGTATAAGGCGCTCACCAACTTTGATATTCTAACTGCTTTTCAAAACCATATCAAATCGCTAGAGCGGAGCTTCAACGAAACTCGACAGAATCAAAGAAACAAGAAATTGCGTGTCGAGCGCAAGCGACGGGATGCCTTTATTGATCTACTCCAAGAGCTTCGTAGGGCCGGTAAGATCAAGGCAGGGACAAAGTGGAGCCAGGTTTACCCTTTGCTTGAGAATGATGAACGATTCAGGTCCATTTGCGGTCAGTCTGGCTCGAGCCCTCTCGATCTGTTTTGGGACATTGTCGAGGAAGAGGAGCGGGCTTTACGCACGACACGAAATGACGTCCTTGATGTCATGGACGTAAGTACTTGATTCCGACCTATGCTGTATCATCTTGCTAACGGATCTCGATAATAGGACAACCGCTTTGAGTTAACCCCTAAGACTACATTTGAAGAGTTTTCTGTCGCGCTCAAAAGTGATCCGCGCACTGCTAACATTGATATCGACATTATGATGCTAATCTTCGAACGGGTAAGTATTCAAAAGGATTGTTTACTAAACGTCTTTGCTAACACTTTGGACAGCTTCAGGAAAAGAAGGCCAACAAACGGTCTGATGAGGACAAGCACACCGAACGTCAGCAGAGGAGGGCCATTGATAACCTCCGGTCTTATATAAAGCACATGGAACCTCCGATCACTGCCGAGGATACTTGGGAGAAGATCCGTCCGCGCCTCGCTCGAGCATCCGAATTCCAGGCTGTCCAATCCGAGGATGCCCGCCGCGGTGCGTTTGAGAAGGTCTTAAGGCGAGTTAAAGACCGAGAGGAGGAGGACAGAGATCGTCATAAACGTCGCGACAGATCTGTTGATCGTGGTACGTATCGAGAAAGAGATAGAGGTGACCGATCTCATCGTAGTGATCGTGCACGACCGCCACGCCATAGCCGCAGCCCCGAACCAGATGCATATGAAGCCGATCGTCGCAAGGCTATTGCCGAACGCGAAAAGAACTATCGTAAGTCTAGCATGGCTGAAACCTTGTTATCTGACCGTCGACCATCGGATTCTTATCGCGATCGTGACATCCGTGATCGGGAGCGCGACCGCGAACGCGAGCGTGACCGCGACCGAGATCGAGATCGAGACAGGGATCGGGATCGGGATCGGGAACGAGATCGCGACCGAGAACGGGATTTCCCACCTCGATCTCGGCGTGATGACCCACCCAGCCTCTACGAGAGAGAGAGGCGGGATCGTGAGGAGGAACGCGAGCGGATGTACCGTCGTCGTGTTGAGAGAGGTCCTGTTGAGGAGCTACCGTATGGCGATGAACGGCCAACATCATCTCGACGCCGGAGAGCCGAGGACGACGGTGATCTAGAACGTCGCGAGTCCAGAGACTCGAAGGTAAATTCTTCCACCTCCTATATCATTTACCACCATACTAACTGTTCACAGAGATTAAGAAGAGAGAGGACACCACCGCGTGAGCGTTCCCCCCCTCGTGAGACTCGTCACAAAACTAGGACACCGCCCGTAGCAGCAGCAGCACCACCGCCGCCACCAGCCAAGGATGAGGCTGGCGTTCATTCGGGTAGTGAAGAGGGTGAGATCGAAGAAGACTAATCTAAATGGTCTTCACAACATTGTAACACATTCGCGCTCATCTGTCACGCTTCTATCGATCGATGCCGTCAATTTCCGGGATGGGAAGATTTCTTGGAACAGATACCGCGCATTATGCCATTAGCTACGATCCTCAGTCCTCGATCCATAGCCCGACTTCGTCTCGATGAAACATACCCGAGCGGAGATGGAAGCTGGTATACCTAGCCTTTATTGGCATCAGGCCCAAGCAATATTGAAAAGTACGTGCGTCAACTTCCGGCTGCGTTCTTGGGACATTGATGACTCTGGCACACTCGGACACAGTTCAGGTTTCGCCCCATTTACATAAACGCGTCCTCAATACACCCACACCCGCCAACGACAATCGATGCATACGAACACCGATCGTTCTTCCTTCCTCCAATTCATTCCTTCTCAATTGCCGGCTTTCGTCCATTCATGTTTTCACCCTCCACAACTTTCTCGCACGTAACTACCGGATCGCAAAAAAAAGGGGGGGACAGAATGTGTGCATGTTTTCTACCTAGTCTTACTGACTAGGTTAGGACAAACATGCACATGTCTGACATATGATCTTCTTGGTGTGTATCTTCCAATTCCTCCTTCGCCCTAATAGAGAGTCGGTCGTTAGTAGATATATATAATGTTATATAATTGTGTTTTTATATATGTACTCGTGTTTTTCCCGTGATTTCAACACCGCTACGATTTGAAAATGCAGCCCTAAGTTGGTGATTTGGACCAAGAGCATTATTTCTGTTGGATTTTCCATGGCAGGTACTTTATAGTACCTACCTAGGTAGGTAGATAGATAAGTTCAATTCTTGATGCTCCAGCCCTATAGCCTCCTATATCGTCAAATGTGTAAGCACCATGACTACTACGACATATATGTAAACATCACCAACTCGCGAGTAACAGATGAGTTCTAAAAATGGCGCATGTATTTTAATTCTACGCTCATGCAATAGTCCCTATGAACTACTTTCTAAATACCAATGTACCACGTAGAGCATCCATTGATATCTGCTTGCTTGTCATACTCATTGCGCCCCGGACGATATGACGACAGTCACCCGCTTGACCCATCCGCCCCTCAATCTGCAGCAAGTACCTAGATACCTAATTTCAAAGCCCCGACATGCCAATAACTACTTGACACGAGAGGAGAAGAGCTTCTAAATCGTATGTACTTGTGTGCAGGACCAGGCGGACAGGGGATAGACCGTCGTCGCCATGGTTAGCCGCCGTCCGGATCGTCGCTGTCCTCCCCACCCTCGGCATCCGCGCCGGTTGCGCCCCCACCGCCACTATGCGTGGAATGTCGCTTTTGTACGCCTAGAACGCCTATGCCCAATGATGCCGGTGGGGTATTCTGGAGATAATTGCGGCCGTCGCGACGGCCGTTACCGTGTAGGATGCCCGTTTCAAGAGCTGTCTTCCTCTAGGAAGAACTGCAGATTCTCGTTAGTCACAGAATACTAAAATAGAAAATAAGGGAGAGGTAAAATATCCAACTTACATAGTTCCCGCTCAGCTTCTGTTCCTGGTCCAGTTGACTGTTCAGCTTGTTGATACGGGGCCTGTAGTTGGTCGGATCTCGTCGGAAAGTGACATCTAGGTTCTTCAAGAAGGAGTTGCAACCCGTAAGAAGGGACTCGGGCTTGTTGGCATGGGCGTCGATACCCGGCTTGCCGTCGAAGACAATAACACGATCTGCTAGGTAAGTTGCCATGATGAAGTCGTGCTCGACGATAAACGCCGTCTTCTTCGCGTGCATAATAAAGCGCTTGATGACACGTGCCGCGATGATACGCTGTTCGGAGTCCAGGTAAGCCGACGGCTCGTCGATCAGGTAAATATCTGCCGGCAAGCCAAGTGCCATAACGATGGCCACACGCTGCAATTCACCACCAGACAGGTTCTTCACTTCTTGGTCGATGAAGTCGTCGAGCTTGAGGGGCTTGACAACGTCAGTCTGGAACTGCGGCGAGAGGAAGGCTTGCTTGATTCTCTTGAAGAAGAGCTGGCGGACCGTGCCCTCGAACTTCGGGGTGATAGTTTGCGGCTTCATGCTGATTCTCATATCGGGAACCTGCTTGCCGCTATCGGGCTTAAGAGCACCAGCGAGAAGTCTACAGAAGGTCGTCTTTCCAGTACCGTTCTCACCCATCATTACGATAATCTCCGAGTCGGTGAAATCTCCTGAGTCGATGCGAAGCCTGAAGTTGCCTAGGGTCTTTTCCATCTTAGGATAGGCGAAGGCTCGGGCCTTGTCGGCCTGGAAGTCGTCGGTACCTTCCGAGATGCGGAAGGTCAGGGATTCCTCTCGGAATCGTAGGTTCTCAGTTGGGATATGACCGTCCAGGAAAATGTTGATGCCTTCACGGACCGAGTGGGGGAGCGTCACGACACCATAGACGGCGGGCTTTCCGTAGAGGACACAGATGTAGTCGGAGAGGTAATCGAGGACGGACAAATCGTGCTCGACGACGATGACATAGTTATCAGGGCCCAAAAGAGTGCGGATCATGCGGGCTGCAGACAAACGTTGCTTGACATCCAGATAGGAAGATGGCTCGTCGAACATGTACACATCTGCCTTCTGGACACAGACAGTACCAATGGCGAATCGCTGCAATTCTCCACCAGAAAGGTGGTTGACATCACGATCCAGAATGTGGCGGAGCTCTAGGACGTCAAGAACCTCATCAAGATTGCCTATGGCAGATCGGTGCTCAAGCAGAAACTTGACCGACTTGTTGGGAGTCTTGACAGCTCGGGGAAGCTGGTCGACATACTGAGGCTTCACAACAGCCTTTAGGTCATCTTCAAGGATCTTGGTGAAGTAGTCTATATACCATGTTAGTCAATTTCGTTCGGCGTGGTTGGAGGATAGGGAACAAAGACTGACTCTGTAACTCAGAACCCCTGAAATATTTGATGACATCTTCCCAATCAGGCGGGTTGTCGTATCTACCAAGATTGGGCTTGAGCTTGCCGCTGAGAATCTTCAGTGCGGTACTCTTTCCGATACCGTTGGTACCCACAAGACCGAGCACTTGACCGGGCCTCGGCGTAGGCAGTCGGTGGAGCTTAAAGCTGTTGGCGGAGTATCGGTGGGTGACCTGGGTCTCGAGGTTGGTGGGCAAGTTGATGATCGTAATGGCGTCGAACGGACACTTCTTGGGGCAGATACCACAACCAATACAAAGACTTTCGGAGATGAAGGCGATCTTGGATTCCGGGCTGACTTCAATGCACAGCTTTCCACTGCGAACAACCTATAAATTCTAATATGAGCCAATGCTTTGCCAAGCTTTCGCAACTCGAGCTCAACATATAAAAGTAGTATGGGAGGGTAACAAAAAGAACAAGTGGTTCATACCGGGCAGGATCTCTTGCACTCTTGGCGACATTTCTATAACAATTGTAAGCACCGTCGCATTGCGTCACAAATTCCTGGTCATCTATACCTTAGGCTTGCACTATAAAGCACAATATGTTAGTTTTGAAGTTATACCACTGAAATAGGAGTGCACAATGGCCGACGTACCTTATCGTCATTCACGATGGCGATACTAAATTCGAACAGTTAATATACGGCGCGAAGGAACAAATTTGCGTCATTGACCCAAAGGACAACATACCGGGTAAGCTTAGAAGCCATGGTTAACGGATTTGGGCGTCGGCTCCCAAGGACAGATCTATAGCAGAGGGAAGATAAATCTTAAGACCCGCGAAGACCCTCAACGTGAACGGGAAAGTAACAGGTCAGATTGGCAGCCCAGCGTAAAACGAAAACGAGAAGAAGAATTGGGCGGAAAGTGGGATGGTTCCTGACGATGATTTGCGCCGTGGTCGAAGTTGGTGGGGTTATTCAAAATTTAGGGTAGAACAAGCCGAACAAGGTAAAACGATGAGGGGTGATTTGTGGCTTAACGGCAAGCTAAGCCACTATATTATGAACTAAGGATCGCTGATTGGTCAGTCTGGATATGTACATATGCGTGCTATGAAGATGCAAAGGTGCATCTACCACTTAACCGAATCTTGACTTTGTCTCGCTAATTTACCGTTAATCTTTTACTATTTATCGTCGCTAGTAACAATAAGGACAATAAGGAGACGTGGACATGAATCAGCTCAGCTTTATCCGTACATGAGAAAGGATTATCATTCTCCCCGAGTCCGACATCAATCCCTAACGAAACAATTAGCCACAACTCAAAGAGCTGCAAACTCGGCGTCCGTCAGTGTATGAACACCTCCAGCACACCTCCAGCCATTCTCCTCCTTCACCCACTCAAAGCCCATTGTGCATCCGGATTGATTCTTGATCTTATCCAGGAGGGCTTTACTCTTTACCGGCACCTTTTGCCCGACCCTCACCTTTGTCATTTCCTGTTTCTGCTTCGTATCATCCGCACTGAGAGCTGGGCCTTTCTTCTCTTCCTCCCGCCTCTTTTCCTCATCGCGCTTCCTCTGCTCCTCGAGGCGCTTCTCTTCCTCTTGCTTCCTTGCCTCTTCCCGCTTTCTTTCTTCTTCCCGCTGCCTTTCTTCCTCCTCCCGGATCTTCACCCTGGTCTCTTCCTCTATCTTCCTTCTAGCCGCAGATTTCTCCCCGACTTTAGCGAGGCCGGCGGGAAACATGGTCTTGGCGCAGACATCCCACTCAGCTATGGCCCTTCTCGGATGGAAATAAACCTTAGGGTTGCACCCGTTCTCAAGCATGACGGCCGCAACAGCTGACAGGGGGACGTTCGGACCTGGCGTCTTCTGAGTGACTGATCCACTCACGGTCTGGTCAGCTACAATCCAGCCGTCGGTGTCGCGGGAGATCCCGTCGGCATTGCGGGAGAAGGAGTACTCCTGGAGTTCGTCCCTCTCGCCGGCGACGTAGATGCGGACCTGGAAGAAAGGCGAGGCGTAGTTCCAAGCCACGGCCGAAATCATGGCCGTTGAGTTGCCGAGGTCGTACGACGGCATTTTCGCTGGGAGCTCGTTAGTATCAACACACACAGCCGACATTAGGAAATTACTCACTCTTCGTCCATGGCGTGTGGCTGTCCGCGTAGACTTCCGCGAGCTGGTCTTGCGGCGTCACGTAGAAAAGCCTGACCTCATTCCAGCCTCCTACAACAGCTGACAAGGGAGCACCTGACTTGACTAATTGCGCGTTTACAACTTCATCATTCTGCACCTGCCAGCCTTGGCCCGGCTGATAGACGAGGACGTGAACAGAACCGTCAATGCCTTGGTAGAAAACATATATGTACCCAACATCGAAATGAACTGCGGTAAGCTTGGTGGTAGGTAGAGGCGAAATGGTAGGAAACGTAGTCCCATCCAACTTAGCGTCAGAGGAAAGGAGCGTCTGTTTCCACCCCGGTGTAGGAGGGACCAGCTCCTCTGGCTTGTGGAGTTCAGCGTCAAAGTCGTCCGTAGCTGTAGGTTTGAAAGAGCTGTGGTTGACTCGCTATTTTTCCATTGTCAGCACATAAGTAGGAGTGACATTTGGATATATTCAGCATGATAGGTTGAGTGATCAAACGATCTGCTATTTTGGTTCATCCTCTAACAAGGCTGCGTGAGTAGCTTACCTCTCGAATATTTCCGTTGTTGTCCACATAATATACTCTAGTCTTCTACTTGTTAGCATCCTACAACTCGTGACTGTCGATCATGTTTGCGACTTAGGAACTTACCTCCCAGATATCTCCCACGTCCTCAGAGCTCACCCACCACCCAACGGCAGCAACAGAGCTTCCAGGCGCAGCATCGTCAGCCACGAGTTCGTCACTTGCGGCGTGCCACTCTTGCTGTACGCCGTATCGTGTCTCCTTGATCAAGTAGGAGTTGGGATTGTAGCCGAAGTAGCTTGGCTCGGTGTAGTAGACCCGGATGAGCTTGCTCTGCTCCGGAGCGGTGGCTTGAGGTAGTTTCGCCTCGCACATGCGCTTGGCATTGGGTGGGCTCGGTGGATACAGACTCGCAACAGCGGAGAGGTGGAGGTTTGTATAGTAGGAATTCGGAGGAGCCGTCGTATTGCCGACATCTAACTCAGCGGCTTCTGATGACATGATTAATGTGGGTAGCTTGCTATGATAGATGATAGACTGGGTATGAGAAGAGAATGTTTGATTTCGAGATGTAGATTGCATTGTGTTCACGATATTCTGAACATTTGAGAATCTCAAGAACGGGAATAGTAGAAGGGGTTACGGAGGCTCCCTTTATACTCAAGTTTCATTTTCAGGAAGTGATATGATTAGGCATGTAATTGGCGAAGGATATACTAGCTATCTGTATGTCGGCGAATGGTCTACGTCGGAATTGATAGGAGATGTACTGTACCCTATGCCCTCATATCAGCAGCAATGATGTTTGTATTGTAGATAATGCACCCCAGCTGCAGGCCATATCCAAGTTACCTCTTCCTTCTCCAAACAGCAGTATCTCAGCCCAGTCTAGAACGTTATACAATACACCTTCGGCGATGTGTCTGGGTAGGTAGTATGCCGTTATAGAGGCTACGGAGCGAATCAAGAGCCATTGTAGGACCAGGTGTGTTCGGCACATTACGTATACCAGCATGTGTCAATGAGGGTGGATGCGAGGTCTAGGTGAATATGGCTGGCTGAACTTCTTATCAAAAGCTGCATTGAGCAACGCTTTCAGCTTCCAGGGAGGGGTACCGAAAACTGACCAAGTAATTCATCGTATGTAAGGCTGTAAAGCCTCACTTAGAATGCAATTGATTTGTTTTGGAATATAATGCTACCTGACACGCCGTCCAACTGTCACATCTCCCCAGATTAGTCCCCGGCACGTAGCTGGAAACGTATCGGTAGATGCATCAGCGCAATGGCCTCCAATATGACTGATATGCGCAGCTCCTACTTGGGTAGGTAGGTATTTCTCATGCTTACCTTGCAGACTACGTACGAAATTGATAGGTTCATCGTGTAGAAGTAGTTGTAGCTGTTAAACCTTCGGTATTTTGATCATCGGCTCCGTGACAAAGGGCTGGCGGTGTTGGCGTATTGTCCTAGATAGAAAGCCTATGTAACATGGCTACTTACGCAGCATTTACCATTAGGTTACACCCTTTGATTTTACATCGTGAGAGCAGGTAGTGACCACCTTCTAAAGGTAAAGCATATTTTGTATATCAGACAACTTTCCATATATCATCATATCTGCCGAGGAGTCCTAGAGAAATAATCCTTCATTTTGCAATTCGGACACCAGCTGGGATATTATTGAAGTACCTTACCAGTAGTTAAATAGGACTTTGAAAGTGTGATATCCGACCGTATCAGCCTTCCATGTGCCTACTACTCACTATCCTAAAAAGACGAGGCAGACCCATGCCAAGTTTATAGCCGAGGTTTAAGTAATGCTACGCTCTAGAAGTTTGCTTTGAATATCAGATGGTCAGCTTTAGTTGTAGGCGTCTCATTTTTCCATGAGCTTAATCTGGTTTCTAACCTCCGATGATTTTGCTGGTGACTCACGGCATCATCATTGTAGATGTGATAAAGATACTGGTCGAGTAAAAAAGGAGAGCAATGTTAGCTGTGGCACGCCTATTCTGACCTTTGATTCTACGATGGGTAACTGAATGGTGCTGTGAAGTTGGCAAGCCTTATTGTGTTATAGAGATTGAAGATTGAAGAAGTTATGTTACACGACAGGGCGCGGCAAAGCTACAGCCGTCATAATGGCGTATGACTTTAACTTAGTGCTGGTCACAGTGCTCTCTTATACAAGCTGGTTGACCTTAGCAGGTTGTTTGTTACACTCTACCTCAGGCAATTGGAATTATGGCTGCGACTTAGACCGTAGCTAAGAGTAGTTCTAGCTAAAAGTGTGAGCAAAGCCCTAGGCTGCGGGCCATAGGGGTAATAGGATGAAGTGCTGGAGCAACCTTCATGGCTCGGTCGCTGGCTAGTAACCTCAGGTATGTGTTTATGTGTTCATCCGAAGAGAGTCGGAGACTTCGCTTAGCTCTAGTTTCAAAATTGATTTCCAATACATATATTGCTTACCCCCACCTCACTGTCGCGTCACTTCTACTGCATACAAATGTTTTTGCTGAGCCGCATTTAGTCAGCCAGTAGCAACTTTGGAGATCTTCCATCTCCACTTTCCTTAGCTATCCCCGCCGATGCGCCATCGGCAAATCAGCCACAGTTTGTCGTTTGTCACCGTCGCCCTACTTACGAGTACCTAATTCTAGGTGCCTACCTAGGACCTACCTCCAACCAATCTGTGGAAAAGCTGACCTCACTTGACCAAGGTAGACGCTAAGGTTTCCAACTTAGACAGTGTAGCCAGATACAAGTGAGTCTCGCCATGGAAAAGAGCTCTGATGAAGAAGAGTATTAAACTTATAAGAACCTTAGGTACCTAACTACCTACCTACCGTACCTAGGAATACTCGTGCTGTGTGGACTTCCAACTGCGAAAAAAAAGAAACTGTGGCGTGTGGCTGGTGTAGTTGTCCGCTAAACCAGATACCCGCTAGCGTTTTTAAAACTGGCAAGGTAGGTACGGTACCTTCCCACCCTCCGTCCACTTCCAATGTTCCCCGACCACCAAACTGCACCCGTTGCCCATTGCACCAATTCTTCCAGGTCGATTTTCCGCCTTTCTCACAACTACTGCCCACAACGCGCACCATACGGGGCTTCACCCGTACTTCACCAACCCTCATCTACCCATTTCTTATTGTTCCTTACACTGTCTGAAATACTCAAGTTGATGATTCGTAAGTTTTGATTTTCCATTCCCCCGCTGCTGTTGCTGCTACGCGAGGCTGCAGTCTGGCACTCTGGTGTACTTGACACATCGAATCCATCCTCAAGACACGCACACGCGACCTTGCCATCGCAGCTGTAATTGCATCTGAGCTTCTCGGACGCTTGTTTTAAGATGGATTCGTTTGTTCTCGGTTTGTTGGACGCGCTGAGCTCTTCTCGACCCTCCCGTCAAAGCCCACTGTCCGCAATTGCTTTCCATCTATTATCAGCCTCGTCTTCATCGAAAGACCACCTGATATGCGCCAGATCCATTGTCAAACCCATTTCCCATGATTATTACCCATTTGCTGACCTGTATTGATCGCTGATTTCTGCGCTGTCTATCCATCCTATACACGTACTCGTTCTGTGAGAAATTCGTGCTAACCTTGCTGTCACGTAGCGGACAGGCGTGTCCAGTACGAACATGTCGAGCTCACCGGAGCCCAGCTCTGTCAACGGCCATATGTCGCCTGAGACTCGAGCTGGCACGCGAATAGTCTTAAATGATCGTGCCAGCGACTCCGATCTGTCAGACGTAGACGTGAACGAGAATGCTGCTGTTGCGGAATCGTCCTCATCATCACCCACCCAAAACCAATCGTCCCATGACCTCGAGCCGGATCTAGATTCTGAAGGTGGTGCCGAGTCGAGTGATAACGACAACGAGAACAATAATGCCTCAGACGATGCCGACTTCGACATGGACGATAGCCCCGCTCCATCGCAAAGCGACGCGCTTCAGGATGAGCGATCAACGTCGAACAGCTCCCATCGTGCCCCTAAGCGAAAAGCTATCGCCGAGGAGGACGATTATATACGAGAGAACCCTGAGCTTTACGGTTTGAGAAGAAGTGTACGCGGATCCATCCGGTATCGTAAAATCTTTGCTGACATGCTTTCAATAGTCTCGCCCCACTAAGCACCCGAAGATTGTAAGCTGCTAAAACCATGTTGACTGCCGGTTCGTAGTTAGGGCACTAACGGAAGCCTTTGCAGGTCGAGTCTGATGAAGAAGACGATGAATCCGAGTCTGATGTTGTTCCTACCAATCGTAGAACGAAGAAGCTCCGTGTAGTGGAACAGGTTTCGCGACAATGTGAGTTGTTCTCTGAGTGCTTGCCAGCGAGTTGGCTCCTTCCTAGACTTATACAGTATACCATATAGCTTCAAAACGGGGTACTCCTGCAAGGCAGACCACTGCCGATGACTCCGACTCTGATACCTACGGCGGAGCTCGCGCCCGAACCCTCATCAAGAAGGCCCGCCGTCAACAATCCCAGCCACAATCCTTGCTGTATGCAGAGAAGCGCTGGTCGAACCGAAGAGCTGCGCAACAAGTCCAGACGTACCAGGAAAGCGACATTGACGACGAGGACGAATCTGAGCTTACGCCTAATTACTGGGCTGGCGAGGATCTCACTGAAGACTCTCTATACATCGAGAAAGTTGTCGGTCATCGTATAATAGGTGGCGGTGAGTTAACCCAAGACACTACGAGGGAGGACTTCGAGTACAATATAAAGTGGCAGGGTAAATCTTACCTCCATAATACCTGGGATACTTTGGAGACTCTTCGTGGTTACCGCGGTTACCGCAAGCTCGAGAACTATTTCAGACGAACCATCGATTACGAGATGGATCTCAAATTTGCTGGCGACGATATCCCTCCCGAGACTCGAGAGCAGTATATGCTGGACAAGGAACGCGAGCAGGACGCTTTGGAAGATTATACCAAGGTCGAGCGAGTTGTCACTCAGCGAAGCGGTGACGAGGGAAGAGAATACTTCGTCAAGTGGAAGGGATTGACCTATGAACACTGCACATGGGAGCAAGCTTCCACTATCGGCGAAATGGCTCAAGACAAGATTGACCAATTCCTCGACCGGCAGTCACGATCATGGACGTCCGATAAATACGAGTCGAACCCTACGAGCCGAGGCAAGTTTCTGAAGCTCGAGAAACAGCCCAGTTACATTCAGGGCGGCGAGTTGCGGGGCTTCCAGCTTACTGGACTGAACTTCTTGGCCCTGAATTGGTGTCGAGCGAACAATGTCATCCTTGCTGACGAAATGGGTCTTGGAAAGACTGTTCAGACTGTCGCGTTCTTGAGCTGGCTGCGCAATGAACGAAAGCAGGAAGGTCCCTTCCTGGTTGTTGCGCCACTAAGTGTTATTCCCGCTTGGTGCGATACTTTCAACCTATGGTCGCCGGATATTAACTACGTCGTCTATCTCGGCAACTCCGAAGCACGAAGTACGATTCGTGATCACGAATTGATGTTTAACGGCAACCCTAAGAAGCACAAGTTCAATGTGCTTGTCACCTCTTATGAATATATCTTGATGGACGCGGACTTTTTGCGATCTATCAAGTGGCAGGCTCTTGCTGTTGATGAAGCACATCGTCTGAAGAACAAGGAGTCTAAGTTGTATTCAGAACTGATGAGCTTCGGTGCTCCGGCAAGAGTTCTGATTACTGGTACTCCGATCCAGAATAACCTAGCCGAACTGTCCTCGCTTCTCGACTTCTTAAATCCTGGCAAGGTTCACATAGACGAAGATCTAGAAATGTTCGCTACTGCAGACGCACAGGCCAAGCTTCAGGACCTTCATACATCGATCGCGCCCTTCATCCTGCGGCGAACCAAAGAAACCGTGGAGTCGGATCTGCCACCCAAGACAGAAAAGATCATCCGTGTAGAGCTTTCGGATGTTCAACTTGAGTACTATAAAAACATTCTCACGAGAAATTATGCAGCCCTCAATGAAGGACACAACGGCCAGAAGTCGTCTTTGTTGAATATTGTCATGGAGCTGAAGAAGGTCAGCAACCACCCATACATGTTCCCTGGCGCCGAAGAGAAGGTGCTTAACGGAAGCGAACGTCGTGAAGACCAGATCAAGGGTCTCATCGCCAGCAGCGGGAAGATGATGCTGCTCGACCAGCTACTGGCCAAGCTGAAGAAGGACAACCACCGTGTCTTGATCTTCAGCCAGATGGTCAAAGTTCTTGATATCCTCGGAGACTATCTCCGATTGCGAGGATACCAGTTCCAGCGACTTGACGGCACCATCGGTGCCGGACCTCGACGATTAGCGATAAATCATTTCAATGCGGAAGATAGCTCCGACTTCTGTTTTCTCCTTTCTACGAGAGCTGGCGGTTTGGGTATTAACCTGATGACCGCCGATACCGTCATCATTTTCGACTCCGATTGGAATCCGCAGGCTGATCTTCAGGCCATGGCCCGCGCTCACCGTATTGGGCAGAAGAAACCTGTTACAGTCTACCGTCTTGTTTCCAAAGAGACCATCGAAGAAGAAGTCCTTGAGCGAGCACGAAACAAACTCCTACTCGAGTATCTTGCCATCCAGGCTGGTGTTACGGATGATGGCAAGGCGTTTAGAGAGGAGTTCAAGCAGAAGGGTCTCAGGATCGACGAGGCTAAATCCGCGGATGATATTCAATGGGTCCTAAAAATGCGATCCCAGAAGATGTTCGAGCAACAAGGCAACCAAGAAAGATTGGAACAACTTGATATCGACTCGATTCTAGAAAATGCCGAGGTCACCAAGACCAAGGTAGACGACAAGATGAACCTCAGTACAGGTGGCATCGACTGGGATAACTTTATGCAATATACTGATGTCAAGGTCGATGATCTTACACTTGACTGGGATCAGATTATACCGGCGGATGAGCTCGCAGCAATCAGGGCCGAAGACGACAAAAAGAAGGAGGATGAGTATCTTGCGAAGGAGCTGGAGGCTAGCGCTCCGCGACGAGCTGCACTGAAGAGTTCTAGAGTTAATGGCGACTCTGAGAGAGCGGAACGAATCGCGAAGAAGCGAGAGCGAGAACAGCTCAAGCAGGAACGCCTCGAAGAGCAGCGAGCCATGCTCTCAGATCCGCGACGACCTCTTAACGAGAAGGAGTTGCGTAATCTGATCCGCGCCTTCATGCGCTACGGCTTCATTGAAGATCGTCCGGACGAGCTGCTGCGTGATGCTCGTTTGAGCGATCGAGATCGCGACTTCATAGGCGAATTGCTCCATGACCTCGTCAACATGTCTCGTGAGGCCGTCGACAGGAACAATGAAGAAATCCGAGCTCAGGAGCAACAGTCGAAGAAAAAGCTGACTAAGAAAGATATCAAAGCCGTTATGTTCGACTTCGGCGAGGTCAAGAAAATCAACGCTGAGACTATTTTAGATCGTCCGCCGCAATTGCGACTTCTGCGTCGTGTACTTGGAGAGCTGTCCGACTTCCGAACATTCCGACTTCCAGATGCCACGAAGGCAGCGCATTACAGTTGCGAATGGGGATCTAGAGAAGATGGCATGCTTCTTGTTGGTATTGATCGATACGGTTTTGGTGCCTGGACCCAGATCCGCGATGACAGAGACTTGGGAATGCAAGAAAAGTTCTTCCTGGAAGAACACCGCATTGAGAAGAAGCAAGAAAGAGAGCATACTGAGACTAAGGGCGCTAAAGCTCCTGGAGCTGTCCATTTGGTTCGACGCGCAGAATACTTGCTATCAGTGCTCACTTCGATTCACTCAAACGACGAGAACATCCAGAAGATTGTCGAAAACCACCATCGCAACAATAAGAAGAACAACCATTCTGCATCCAATGGACATCGTCGACCTGAGAAAGGCGGTTCGGTTTCTGCGTCTCCCGCCCCCCAAAGCTCCAAGAAGTCGTCGCATCGGGATAGGGACCACGATCGCTCACACTCGCGCGGAGATCATCACCGCTCCCGTAGTAGCATCGGAGATAGCAGCACACCACGGCCTGACACGAAACGGAAGCATAGTGGCGAGGTAGACGATCGTCGTCATAAGCATCGTCGGATAGAAGAACTTCGTCGCTCTGACGTGGACCAACGACAGGCCGACGACGAAGATGACGAGAGGAATGCGCCCGTCATCGAAGCACTCATGCAGCCCATCTGGTCGCATGTCTTGAAGGTGGAATCGTGTACTAAGGCTAATATTCCAATCGCCAAGGCTAGAGCTAAGGTGCTCAAGTCCGAGATAACCGCCATTGGTAACTTTATTGAGGGTCTCCATAAGACGTCAGGTCTGCAACTTGACGAGCTGGAGGGTCTGAAGCCGAAACTATGGTATGTTGCCTTGAATACGGGGTATTGATGAATGCTAATTCTGTTACAGGAGATTCATTTCGAAGAGAATACCGGCCTCTGAGAAACAATCCTCCGGCAAGTCGGAAAAGGACAAGGAGAAGGACAAGTCTGTCATGACTGGCCCCCGATTGGCGGCACTATATCAGCAGCTGAGGGAGTCGGCAAAGTCAGACAAGAACGGCGACGTTCAGAAACCGAAGGGTTCCGGCGCGGTCATGACCAACGGTGATTATGCCCGTCGCGGATCGTCCAAGTAGGTAGTCCCGGCTTGTAGAATCCATTGCCGGATGGGTAATCAACTATCATTTGCATTGCATGGCGTTACGGTTCGGCATTAGACAGGCGAGGCTGGAATTTACGAAATCATACCCAGAAAAGCGTCAACATTGCCGGACACCAGGAGTTGTATGATCGGCACGGCCAATCGTCTCCGTCTTGTCTATGCCCGCATATTTCTGATATCATTGCGGTGATCATGGCGTTTTTAACAGAAAAGAAGTAAAGAGGAGGAACGAAAATACTACTGAATTACGAAACCACCGCCCTTATCTAGTATGGCCCTACACAACCACTACTATTTCACACATACCACCACGAAACCTACTAGGGACCTTTTCACCGAACAATGAACTCGGCGTTGTGGTGGTGGACGGATGGCGATATTTGCAAGCAATGGACAGGTCGTATAATGCGGAGTGAGCTTTTTTCAAGCACTTGTTGTTGTTTTAGTCCATCACCGCGGAGATCTGAACATTGCTCATGGGGGGAAAGGAATGCAAAGGCTCGATGGACAGATAGCTGGTATAGTCATTGTACCAGATAGCTTTATATCTGTAAATACCTCGCTAGCTATCAATGGAAAGCATGAACTTAATATTTACTACTCTTTTTCCTTCTCCTTTATCATGCTGTGACATGTATATATGGACACGTGACTTGGACACTTCGGTACGGCTTTGAGGAATATTATCTCGTCTCCTCACCGATGCTGAAGGCCCAGTAGACGTGGCAGTAGCCTCCGCCACGTGGCGTGAGGATACGTTGGGTTTCTCCGCACTTAGGCGTATTCGTCGTCATATTCAGGGAGTCATTGGATCTATATACATGCTTGGAAGTCTGTAAACGAAGCCCTGAAGTCTGACCTGTAACAGTGCTGTGCGGCAGACGACTGCTTCCCTTAATAGTAACTACAGCTTTTGTGCATACCTGGCTTTCGGATATTAAGATAACTCAGGGGGTAGTCCACTCACTCACTCACAGCCTCTCCCAAGGGCTGCAAACGTTACCTGCCAGCTGTACGCTAGCCAAGCGAAGGCATTTATTTCTTTCGAGCCTACGATTCCGTCAAGTATACCGAAACGAGGGTGAGAATAAGTCCGAATTGGTGTAGTGGCTAACATTTGGCGCTCTCATCGTTGTAAATGACGGTGATCCGCCAAGCCCAGGGTTCGATTCCCTGATTCGGAGCGACATCTTTTTTTTTTTTTTGCACGTAACCGTGATGAAGGATCTCCTGAATGAAGTCGAGAATCTGAGTGAGAAAAGGCACTCCGAGTACACGATCTTTAAGCTCGTAGCTCACGTATAAGTCACAACCAGCATCAAACATTCACGAAATCAGTAGAACATGTTTAAAAACGTGCATGGGAATTAGTTTGATCTCTCTATTCTCTCTGTCTCCCAGAACACCGTCGCCTGTGCAATGCTATGCTCACTTGCCATTTCCCATCTGACTTAGCCTCAGCCGTCCGATGACAGAAAAGAAGAAGAAAACGCCGGTCTTATGCTTTCAAATCCGTTTATTCTGCCTGCGAGAATCAAGCGCGAACCGAAAATGCTGCTGCCTTTGTCCTCGCCATGCCATGCCATGCCATGCCTTAGGCCCAATAAACATACACACCGCTTATCCTTGGTCCGTAAGGTACACACATATGCCCGTCCCGCGTGATGCATGCAGTAGAAGAAGAAAAGAAAACAAGAACCTCATCCCTTGTCCTCGGGCAATAAAACTTGTACACACAAATCACCCCGATCCATTTTCCTAGTATTCCCCCTTTTCCTCCTGTACACAAGTACAAAGGCTCCTCAAGAGTCATGAGTAACTGACCAAACGCCGTGCCAATTCATGTGTGTTCCAGTGGTTTATACCCATGTGTTCGTATATACAATGACTGGTTATTAGAAGGGGTGGCGGTCTCTAATTTGACTCTTAGTCGATCAGAGCGGCGAAGCCTCGGGGTTTGGATGTCGGCGAGATAGTACCAGGAGACGAAGAGCGTACGTTCTTCTGCTCAGGGGTAGTTGGCTGAAGTACCCTGTCGGCGGGCTTTTGGACCGCGAAGTTTCTCTCAACTCCCGAGACTCTACTTCGGGGGCGCAGAGAAAAGTCCTCGCGCATAATAGATCGCGGAGACAGCTCGGGTTGCGGCTCGGGTTCGTATTCGCGCTTCGCTGGTATCTTGACATTGGCTGCCGCCGTAGACGTCTTGCTGGCCTTGAAGGTGTTGTTGATTGTAGCCTTCGGAGGCAGCTTCGGCTCCGCTTTCTTGCTCCTACTCGGTCTGGGCTTGCGCTGGGGAGCCTTCTTGGTGTTCTTCGCCGCTGAACTGGCAGTAGGGGTAGTAGTTCTGACTCCTCTGGGGAACACAAGCTTGGCCTGCTTGGCTTGCGGCTTGATCGTCGGTAGTGCGGCGCGCACCTTAGGGCTAGCAGAGGGTGTCGGCATGCCTTGGATGGTCTCAATAGACTGCGGTTTCGCCTCTACAGGTGTTGTGTCTCGTGATTCGCCCTTTATAGAAGTGCTCGCTTCGGACCCATTCCTAATTTCGACCTCGAGCTTCACTCCGCGGACGTCTTCCTCATACTTCTTCTTGTCAATTACTACAGTTTCCTCTTCCTCCTCGTCGTAGCGGGGTAGATGCACAAGAGAGGCAACATCATCGCATTTGCCCTGGACAACCAAGTCCCAGCAGTTCTTCAGATCGGCGCCAGTAGGTTCCGGGTCGAGATTGATCCAAGCAGTAATACCATCCTTGCGCTCTCTAGTCACGCGACACATGTCCTTCACCATGTTTCGTACACCGGGGATCTTCATGCTAGTTCCAACGACAACGATCGCATCAGGTCGGGCTCGAATATCGGCTCGCACAACGTTCGCGATCGACTCCTCGTCGGGGTTGTACTCGTTGTAGAGTACCATTCGCGGTCGCAAGCGTCCAATGCCATGACTACGCTTTCCAGCATGGGACGTACGTACGTTATCTGTCTCCACGCATCCCTTGCAAAGGGGGGCTTCGGGGCCTTCGAAAAGCGAACCGTCAAAGTCGCTGATCTCGCTACACTTCGAACACACCATCTTTCCCAGGCCTCCATGAAGCTGGACTGTCTTAGGCCACGGACCTTTCACGTTCAACGGAACATTCGTAGCTAAGGGGGCCATGGAAGTATCAAGACCGTCAACATTCTGTGTGTAGAGACGTAGTAGGCGACCCTCCTTTGCCAGCGAGGCGATCAGATGATGGAACGGTGTCGGCTGCGCTTTCTTCGTAAGATGCGACAGGTCCCGGACCATTGTGTGGAACGACGAGGTAGTAGAGTCGTGTTTATAGACGGAGGCGTCGAACAGATGCTTGCCTGAGCCCTTGAGGCCATGTTCCTTAGGTAGACTGGCGAAAAGACCCGTAGAGGATCGGAAGTCGGGAACTAGTAGAGTTGACCATTAGTATGCGAATTGAAACCTAAATAGAGCACAGACCAGACAAAACAAATACTTACTTCCTGCAGAGACAGAGATTCCAGCGCCCGCGATAACCACGATCTTCTTCTTCTTGCGCAGAGCAGCAGTTAGTTGATCTAGGAGCTGCTCGTCCTTTTCGCTCTGCTCGGAAGCGGCCTTCAGATCGAGATACTCGGTAGTCCGCGGCTTGCGCTCAACGCGACGTCGCTTGGCAGGCGGCGGGCCATCGGGATTTACGTGGATCTCGTTCTCAACGGAGACTCGGTCGGGCTTCATCGGTGATGCGCTACCGGAGGTAATGGTTGAAGGCGGCGATGGCAAACGGTGAGGTTCATACGAGATTGAGGTTCTGGGTGATATGGTAGGCGATCTAGAAAGAACAGACAGAGGAGAAGAAGGCGGATTGGAAGAGGGAGGGTCAGAGAGTTCTGAGAATGAGGTATCCACGTCCATTGTGGTTTTGCGGGTCCGTTTCCTTAGGTTTCGGCGGGTGCAATGGGCAATTAAAGAGAGAAGGTATCGTCGGGGCGATTAGGAGAATAGTGAGTGGAAGGTGCGCAAGCAAGCCGTGACCGCTGTGCAATCCAATGCGCCGATAGAAAGGGGAGCGACGGGATGGCAGAGATGGGAGCCGAAGTAGGATAGGGACTGGTCTATGTCATGGCGCTACTGTGGATCCGATAAACAAACCGATATATAACCCTATTTTCGCTGGTAAATCTGGTAAATGACTTATATTATCATTCTGTGGTCTCGAGTGATTATGAATTAAACGTAGCGAGTTGTCGGTATGAGCAATTCGTAGGTGCGACCTGTCCGATCCGGTGAGAAAAGGCGGCGGAGTGGGTGTGTAAGGAGGACAAGCAACGGGCAATAGGTGGACGGTTGACGGTTTACGGGTGGCAGTTGACGGGAGGGAGATGAGGTAAGGTGGAAAAACTCTTTGGCTCTCGAGGGAAGGCGACCGGCTTGACAGGAACGGCAAGGAACAGGGCCAGCCAAATTCAGCCAAACGAAGTCAAACCAAGCCAGGGTCAGGCGAACAATAAGGCTAAGGCTCCTCCTTTTTTCGGTTAATCGACCAACGAATCCGAGCAATAAAACCCGTCAGTTTCGTCAGGTTCGTCAGGTTCCGGTGGTGCTAGCCTTTTTTTCCAAACACCGCTTGAGCCAACCCAATAATTATATCCTGGAACTAGACCAAAAGCCTAGGGTTGTTTTTTATTTCTGATTATTAGACGGTTCGAGAGGGAACTCAATCAAGGCAGGTATCAAGGCAGGTGACGTTTCTTCTCAGTTGCATAGATGCCAAAAACATGGAGCAGACACCAGAAATGCTAGGTAGGTGAAAGGGAAACCCCGGGGAAAGAAAAGTGTGGCTTTTTCCTTGGTATGCGTCTTATTACTAGTCCTGCTAGGCTGCTCATTGTCTTCAAATTAAAGGTTAAGGTAATTCTGTCCACTGATATTCCGTAGTTCCTATTATGTATGAAAAACCCCCTCTTCTTTTTAGGCCCCCCTTTTCTTACCTCAGGTAAGTTGTCATAGCCAAGGAATACTCCGAATGCGCGTTTGTACATATATCGTTGCTTCTGGCTAATCAAGTACTATGAAATAATATTCTTATTAATAATATACAATAGGGTCGACTTAGCCGCGTAGATAGGTAGCTGGACAATTCGTTTGTTCAGGTGCGTGGTTAAGGCTAAGGCGGTCGGTGTTCTCGATGCGGTATGCGGCATGCGACAGCAGTTCCCGCAGTCGTAGTCATTCCCTAAAGCTTTGTTATGCATTGTGCTACATCCGTTGTAAATCGGATTGGCCTGACTCATCGCTCACAGTCACGCCCACGGACTCCTGAGTTTAACAACTCGATTGCAGAAAACCCCAATCCATTGGGTACGAGTTGACCTATTTTTTACCGGGGAGAAGAATATCTGTAGCAGAAGTGGACCTGGGCTTGTTGATGCTGAAGTCGGGTACGTACTTAATCCTTCGTTGCTCTGCGGTTGCTAGGGCTATTGAGGTGCTCCACAGGGTGAGGCTGATGCGCCACAATGGGGTCCTCCCCATCAGTAAGTTCGCAAGGCAAGGGATGACCATTACAAAACAGGTAAGGTCGGACCCTAACTTTAGCTTCGATACGTAATGCCTGCAAGACACGTTCGCGCCTTACAGAATCTCCGCCTATCATTGGCAGCCAGCGCACAGGGCACACTGCCCATCGTATACCTGGGAGGTACCTAAAGTACCGAGTGGACCCAGGCTGGTTGGTACGGGTACGGTGTACCTAATTTAGCGTTGCTTTCCAGTCCGGCTCACATCTGAATATCTCAGCCTTAGTACAAAGCATATCAAATCTATCGCTATGTGATAAATCAGTTTCTAGATACCCTGGAATATTCGTCTTTGTGCACATTTTGGCCCATCAGTATTTAAAACACGTTATCTATTTGGACTTGACCTCGGAGTACTCATAACATTTTGGCTCCTCCCTTCGCCACCCAAGTGATAATCGATAACCTGACTTTGAATACCCACGCTTGGACTCAACCAATAGCATGGCCGTGACTTGGCAGTCATTGCTAACGTTTGAGCTTGGGTCGATAAAGCTACATTGAAACTCTCAATCAAGGCGTCCGGGCGTATCTAAGAACTTTTCAGGACTGTCGATTTTCTAGATGACTTCCACCAAGATGCCACTCATCATTGACAACCCAATGGGTGGAGAGGCCATGCAAGTTGATTTGGACGACGTGGATGACCTCTTCGGAGACGGGGCTCCTCTGGCCCTGCCGCCACGACCACCCAGCAAGCGCCTACGACAGAGACTCGATGACCTCTATAGTCGAGGTAGTTGCCAGTAATTAATCTACCCTTTCATACGCGAGTCATCAATCCCAGTTACTGAACTGCTTCTAGGGGAATTGCCTGGTCGAAAGGAGGCACTATAGCATCCATCACCCCTGATGGCCAGCAACTACAACTTCGATACATCCGTTCTGATACCAAAGATGCGTCTTTTGCTTTGAGCGAGCCTACCACCGTAGCTCCATGGGGAACCCTCCCTGCTGGACCTCTTGTCCATCTCACTTGGGGTCCTTGCAACTCAGAGATCGCCGTCATCGATGCCGTAGGGAGAGTCCTTATCCTGAATTTCAACGCCAATCTAAACCGTCCGACACTTTTGAGGAGTTGGAACCAAGACCTTATGGACGATCTTCATGCAGTCGTCGGCACTTACTGGCTACATAACCATCCACAGCCGCACTCCAGGACACCTAACGTAAGAATACCTTATTGCCTATCACGTGTAGTGCTAACAAAATCCCAGGCACCTCCTTATACGCCGTCTTATGCACCCGCCATCCGGAATGCTACTAACAACAACTACAATTTCGGAATGACGCCAATCATCAGTACCGGTCCATGGCACCCTCATCCTAACAAGTCTGCTTTCCTCTGTGTCACTACAAATGGAACTCTCAAGATGTTTTCGGCCCAACCCGATGGCCGGATTCATGAGACAACTCTGGACCTCGAGAATATTACGGTGAGGGACGACCTGGTTACTCACGCCTCGATATGTTCTGATAAGAGTAAGTCAAAGAAGTATAACCGTGCTAACCAAGGTGTAACTTACCAATGGAATAGCAAAAACAATCATAATCGCGATGGCAACTGCCTCAAAACACCTTCGCATCGTGCAAGTCGGTATTAACTGGGGCATTCCTAAGAACGATGGCTCACAAGCAAACCCCTCTGGAAACAATCAACTAAACCCCGTGCTCACGAAGAGGCATGTGGCAGTGACCAATTGGTTCCAACCCGGCACTGCCGACTCACATCTCGATGCATCAATGCCGAAGATCACCCACATCGAGATACTACCTTCCATACCAACCAACGGAATGAAGGATTGGTGCCCAGTGGTGGTCCTGACCGTGCGATCCTTCGTACCTGAACCAAATTCACCGTATACCCAAGATGTCCAGAGCATTATTGATCGATGGGAGTTTCTATCAGATCAACCCCAGAAGGTCCCTGCTGCATTTGAGCAGTTGCGAGCAAAGAGAAATGGTGACCGGCCTGCTTTTCCGGTAAGGACATCATATTTTATGTTCCGATTTACCTATTAACGCGTGTCATAGAATGGTACTAGACTCAAGAAATTGGAATCTGTCGTCGCTCATAAAATCGTATTGGGAGTCCAACAAGTTAATTTCGGCAAGGTTCTCTGCTTCACTTACCACGATGGTAGTGTAGAGTACCGGGACCGATTTACTCTGGATGTGTTGTATCAGGAACCTGTTTTCGACCGCATCAACTCAATTCTGGATGTTGGCTTCTCTCAAAGTGGAGAGCCATCAGGTAAATTTTGTGTTCATAGTGCTTCGTCTTGTGCCAACTAATGATGACGGTTTAGGTCTCCATACGGCACTTTCGCCGACGAACTTTTCGATGGTGCAAATATGCGAGGATGGCCAAGTGAAATGGCGCAGCATTGACTATACTCTGGCAGATATCGAATCTATGACCGATAGTATATATGCCCTTACCCAAAAAAAAAAACATTTGTCTCATTATTGACACATCCTTAGTTCAAGTGTCTGCGCTTGTTGCTAGCTTTACGATATCAACCGCTCAGGCCGCCACTCATGGCGCAAACATCGACGACATACTAGCAGTCGCCAGACAGTTCGTTAACAAAGATGGTAAGACTCACATTTCTCCAATAAATTCAGCCGTCTTTCGAACTAACACCTGCCTTAGGCTTTGCAGTCGAATGGGTAAAGAGCATGGTAACAATGATGAAGATAGCTGTTGACTATACAGAGGATGCTCCGCACGATCATCTGATTAAGAATAGTGTCTTACAGATGTGTCTCAGCATTATCAATTACCTAGGGTGGAGAGGAGATTCGCAGCCGCGACAATCCTGGGGCAAATTATCCATGTTGGCCCTCAACCTACGCAATATAGTGATTATGATCACTCTATCTAGCAACACCATCAATATCAACAAGAGCACTATGACTCCTCTTGATGAACCTGGTAAGTCGAACCCTTCTCTCCGGACATCCAGGATCTCTACTAAATATTGTCATCTTATAGATGTTGTCAACGCTTTGGCTGGTTGCGTCAAGTGGTCAACTGATTTACTTTGCTGGCTTTGCGACTCTCTGTTTTGTCTTTTTGACGATCCCGAGTTCATGAAGCTCATCAAGCAGCCTCAGCTAACCCACCTGACACAATATTTGCACTCGAAGAACGAAATCGCACTACATTTAGTATTGTGCTCAGCGACTCGCGGCTTGTTATCCGCCGTGTGTCGCCGCATCACTCTTCTCGATTCCTTTTCTACGCGCGCTATCAGCTGGTACGAAAACCGCGAAAAGTCCGCTCCTAATGCCACCCAGCCCAGTTCCTCTCACCAGGGATTGTATGCCGCATACCAGAGGATACGACTGTACACTTCATCCTCGCTCATCAAAGCCGATGAATTTGACAAACTTCTCACCAGCCTAGGTGCTGACATACGATCGGCCTACAACACGTCACTAGCGGTTCTCGCAACTAACAACCACGCGCCCACCCAGGATACCATCTCCCGCGGACGCCAGCACTGCGAGCTCCAGATGCTCGTGCTGCAGGCGCCGCCGATGTCGTTCGCGCCGGTCATCGAACGGTTCTTCAATAAGGACATCCGCGAGTTCCGGCAGCACTCGGAGGTCGCCAAGCTCTACTTCGCGGACTACTCGCTCCTGGAGGTCATCGACGGCCCCCGCACGCTGGAGAAGCGCAGGAGGAGCGGCGTGCGCGTGGACCTGTTTAAGAGGGTGGAGATCTCGCGTAGGTCGTCGTCGGACGGAAGGGCCGTTAAGAAGTCCCAGCTGCCCTGGCGCGCGTGCGCCCGGTGTGGTAGTGTTATGGAAGATCTGTCTATGGTTACTGGTAGTAAGCAGCCAGGCCTCGCGTTCTTGCTTAGGCAGCAGTTCGTTTGCTGCTGCGGCGGCCGCATGGCTTTGCTTCCGCAGGAGGGAGGGGCTACGCACGCTTGAGGCTCGCCGTTCGGTCCGAGGCCTGCAAACCCCCTTGCCCTATGACGGCTTTCTTTCATGAATATTGACGGCCTACATCGGCGGTGAGGTTTGATATTCGCGGTCTGTTATCCATTGGACACTTCACGTGGACAGCAACGTATTGCTAATTGGGTTGCGGATGGACCAGGTTGATCAATTTCTAGGCGTACTTAGCTAAACGTAATGGATCACACATACCATGCATCTTTAATATGGACGTCCTCTTGTAGCTTAGTCCCTCCAGTCTTGCGCTTCGCTGTTATTGTAGGTACCTAGGTAGGTGCGTACGTCTTGGAAGTCTGCTCGTTATATTGGCCTTTGGAAGCTGCGTAGAGTGTGAGAAAGACCAATCTTGTTAGAACGCCCCTCCACCTCTTCTTCCCTTTCCTTTCTCCTCTTTCTCCTCTATCGCTTAACATCAACTTTTTGGGATACTCTACCGCTTCACCGTCGTGGAGCTTATTGAAGGACAATCGGCCCCTTTCTGATCGGTTGATTGGTTTAGCATATTGAACGTCGTGACTGGCTTCCCTTCGGGCAAATGACGTCCTTTTTGGTAGAGGTCAGCAAGATGATTACATTGAGCACAGCATCTCCTTTATTTGCTCATATTGTTTTTGACGCGAGGGCGCGGGCGGAAGCCGTTCTTGGATGCAGTATAGGCACAACCCAGTTACCGACTTTTCAGCGTTATGCATTCGTACGACTTGTATAGATTGGGGATTGGCGTCCGGTGAGGATCAACGACAGAGCGGTGTCAGCTTTCTTCTCTTAGTTAGTGACACCTTCATCCGCACCGAATTAGGCTTGTTCGTGACCTCTTACTGTAAGTACCAAGGTCATGGTCAAAATACCTGCATATCTGCGAGAGTACCAGCTATAGTAGATATCACCGTCTCCCTGTATTTAGGTGGTTGATTTTAGGGCCTAAAGCCACTGATGAGACCCCTTAAAAGCCCCTACAAGCCACGTCTTACACAATTCCGCGCGTGCAGGGCAACTCGACCCGGGCTGCCCGGGGTAGCCGATTACCGCCATTTAATACAGGGTCTTATCCGACCCCCGACCCCCGGCCCGGCCCGATGCTGTGTTAAATCTCACCCTCTCGGTTATCGCTCTCCACTGACTACCTCCATGTCGACTATAGTGACGGCCTCTCCGCAGCCTCGTTGTCGTCATCATCATATCATTCTGGCTTAAGTCAGCCGCCTCAGGAAATATGAACCGACTCCCCGCTCATGCAAACTTTTATAATGTGGCTTCTCGATATACTGCGGATGGATGGTGCTCGAATACTCATATTAATGCACAAAAAGCCAGCTTATAGAATATGTCCCCACTGGCTACCAGTATATACCCATGTAATCAGCTACCAACTTCAGCAGCTGACATACAGAAACGGAAGCATTGCCAGGTTTTTCAGCAAGCCGTAAAATTGGAGTTGGTTTTATATGACTATGTGATAGGTTGTTGTGGGTTATTGATGCAGCCGCTCAGACTGATGGCGCCGAGGCATGTTTCTAAATTGGAGGTTTGCATCGACATTGATGGGGATTGATCTACCTGAGGAGACTCTTCTTCGTTGGAGTTAACATGCAAGGACGGAATAGACTTCGAGAGATCTCGATTGTCTTATTTTGGCTATATATACCAACCACCAACGACAATGGCTTTCTTGAAGATGGTCCGATATTCTATCTGTATCGCATTATCTTCATCGCTCGAAATACATATTTCCTCTCCGCAATCATGTATGTCCACAACGAAAAGGAACTCGTAGCAAAGAGGCTCAAGGGCCAAAGGCTTGTCATCCCAGACATGCGCCCCATATTCGCACACTGGCCTCGCGGGCAGAACGAGAACTACCAGGTGGTGAAGGACATCATCGAGAAGAGGCTTGCCGCGTATGTGACAAGCCCTCTAAGACTCGTTTTTCATTTTCGAATATGTAAATACTGACACAGGCCAGGCAACCCATCAAGGAGGAAGTCCGCTACGCATTCAATAATATGAATCCGGCCTTGCTCGCAGCAAGGTACGTCGACCTCACTGATTTCCGCAGATCATGGCGGATTCTTAACAGAAAGCTGACTCTCGTGATAGATGGTGGCCTACTGCCTCAACAAAGCAGTATCAGGTGTTGGTCGACCTCATTATCTGGTTCGGCTACTGGGACGACCTCATCGAGAGCCTCGGCACCGATCTCGCAGCCGCTGAAGGTCTCCGTGCAGCGACGAAGGTTTTCGTGTGCCAATCGCTCGGCCTGTCGGGACCAGAGGACGGGGAAGAGATCGCCATCTCCAATCCGCTGATTTATGGCTTCAAAGACATCGCCAAGGAGGTATGCGCGGTGTACGATGAAGGTGAAACTACCCAGCACAATACTTGCAAATGAGTCGGCTTGGTAACTAACTGTCGAGGCGGAAATATAGAACAGCGAAGAACGTTCCTAAACCACTTTGATCAATACATCGACTCCACCCGACTCGAGGCAGAGGCGGACCAGAGCGACAAGCTGCCCAGCTTGAGGAGGTACTGGGAGGTGCGAACGTTGACGAGCGGTATGGGTACGCTGCTCAGCTTCACTGAGTGAGTAGCCGAGAAATACTTAATGCAATGGGCCGAGCCAGATTCGGCTAACAACGCACATAGGTTCGCCGCCGAAGCCAGACTGCCGGTCAGAATTGTGAACTCGGCGGCGTATGAGTCCCTATGGGTGTTGACGATTGTCATCAACTCCATGTAAGTCGGTAATGCAACACGGATCTTAGGAACACTACTCACACGGAGTTAGCGTAAACGACTTGGTTTCGTTCAAGAAAGAAATGGTAAGCCACATACACACACGCGCGCGCGCACACACATCTCATACATATCACATTACCCATGTATCGTCACTGACACAACAACAACAGAAAGCCGGAAGTGTCCTAAGCTCCGTCGCCATCCTGTACCACGAAGTCGGCAACCTAGACGCCGCGGTGCAGATGTCGCTCGCGCACCTGCGGATCCTCGTCGACGAGTTTGACCGCACGGCCAACGCGATGCTGTCGTGCAAGTCGACGCTCGCCGCCGACGAGATCGACGCCGTCTCCAAGGTCATTGACGTTTTGCGCATGGTTAACACGGGAAACCTGGAGTGGAGGTACGAACCCGCCCCGCCCCCCTTTTTTTTCCTATTACACCCCTGCCCCTCTCTTCCAACCCCTTTCCGAAACTGTGATGGAGAAAAGAAAATTTAGCTAACGTAACAACTTCTATTAGCTTACAAGCGAAGCGCTACGGAGTGGGCCAGTTCATGACGGCCGCTGGGCAGATTGAATTGGTTTTGTGATTGCCAGGGGTGCGCACATGAGTATAGATGAGATTTAGCGTGCCAGAAGTTATGGAGTTGTCAATTGGATTATCTACCACATGGTTTCGTGGTGTAGTTGGTTATCACGTCAGTCTAACACACTGAAGGTCTCCAGTTCGAGCCTGGACGAAATCATATCTTTTGGTCTTTTTTATTCCTCGTCAAACAAGTTAAGAAAAGAAAAGATTGCAGTTTAACAAATATTAAGGCAATAGAATATAGCGAAAGCACACCCAGTCTTTTCAAAAGTCGAAGGTTATTATGGTAACTCTTGCACCTCCAATTATGGAGCTAGAGGACCCCGCGGCGGACCTGGTGATTATGATCATAGAGGGCGAGCTTAGGAGATGTGAGATTCTCCCATTGTTTCATCGAGGACAGCGCGAAGGAGCTACGTTCGTGCTATCATCATGCGACTACCTACCTAGACAAGTTTGATGATAAGTTTGACGGTGTCACTAATTGTAGAAGATTTTCAAACACTCTCAGCAAACCTTATGGCTCCCTACCTATGCCTCCTCCTTATCTTATCGAGTGGTGGGGTGGTGGGGTTAAATTTTTCTCAACCATCCTCATTGTAAAGGAGCTCTCTTACATGATCACCACTTGACAACCTTGACAACTACCGTATTGGCAAAATTGACTTGCTTGTATTGCCAAATTTAGTCTGTATTCATCTCCTTCCAGTCCTTCACACATAGAATCAACGTAGGGCAAGATGTCTGCTACTATTGAGCAGGCCGAGGCGCCTCACCAGACTTTCGACGTGAGTCACTACCACCACTAGACTGGCCCTTTAATATTTTGGGACCTCATATGTCTGGACCTTGTTTTCGAAACTAGGGCTAACACCAAATGCTCAGACTCTCTTGGTTCTTGACTTCGGAAGTCAATACTCCCATCTCATTACGAGATGTCTTAGAGGCCTCTCGCTCTACAGCGAGATGCTGCCATGCACAACCAAGCTGAGCGAGCTTTCCTTCAAGCCGAAGGGAATTATCTTGTCGGGAGGGCCGTACAGCGTTTATGATAAAGACGCTCCTCACGCGGACCCGGCCTTCTTCGATCTCGGCGTGCCGATCCTGGGAGTCTGTTACGGCATGCAGGAGATTGCTTGGACGCTCTCCAAAGAGAATGTCGCACGCTCGGACGAGCGCGAATACGGCCAGGCACATATCCAGGCACAGCGCCACAACAGCCCTGTCGATAAGCTCTTCGAGGGCCTGGAGGACGCCATGCAAGTGTAAGACCAACTGATTCCTTAACTGAACTGCTTCACCAGTAGCTCCCCCGGTAGACTTTCGTGACGTTTAATATTTAATAATAATTCTAATTCATTAAATAGCTGGATGTCTCACGGAGACAAACTAAACCAGCTGCCCGAAGGCTTCTGCACGATTGCGACGACTCAAAACTCGCCATTCGCCGGCATTGCGCACAAGGAAAAGCCTGTTTTCGGGATCCAGTTCCATCCTGAAGTGACACACACTCCACGAGGAAAGGACTTGTTGCGAAACTTCGCAGTTAGCATCTGTGGAGGTAAGTTATTAATTCCCAATTGATTGAAGTAGAATGAATCAAGATAATTCCCCTCCAAGATCATCTAACCCCTTAAAGGGGGAAAATGAGGAGAAATGAAGCATCCCCCCTTTTTAATTATTATATACTAATTTTGTCATAGCCAAGACAAACTGGTCCATGTCGAACTTCTGCGACCAAGAGATCGCTCGTATTCGAAACCTCGTAGGCCCCAAAGCCCAGGTTATTGGAGCTGTTTCTGTATGTCTTCCGACTTCCTTGTATTGATAAGTACTAACTGCGAAAGGGTGGTGTTGATTCTACCGTTGCTGCCAAGTTGCTGAAAGAGGCGATCGGGTCGCGGTTTCACGCAGTGGTATGCATCTAAAGCTGTGATCTTTTTTAAATGATTTCAATGTTGACGCTGAGTAGCTTGTCGATAACGGTGTTATGCGTCTAAACGAATGCCAGCAAGTCAAGCAGACGCTCGCCGAGCACCTAGGAATTTCTCTTACTGTTGTGGATGCATCGCAACGCTTCCTCGATGGTCTCAAGGGTACCGAGGACCCAGAGAAGAAACGAAAGTTCATCGGCAATACCTTTATCGATATTTTCGAAGAGGAAGCTCTCAAGATTGAGAAGAAAGCCGAGAACACACCCAACGCAGGGAAGGTTGAATGGGTAAGCAAAGACACCTCTAACTGTCAATGGCTTATTTTAAGAATATGAAAGTTTACTGACTCCCAATGTTCCGAAGTTCCTTCAAGGAACACTTTACCCTGATGTTATCGAGAGCATCTCATTTAAGGGACCTTCGCAGACTATCAAGGTAAGAAGCACTCCAGGTCTAAGTAATTCAGGAAATATTCCGTTAACTAGGTAATGAAGACGCATCACAACGTGGGAGGTCTACCTCAGCGAATGATTGACGGTCAAGGGCTGAAGCTCATCGAGCCCTTACGCGAGCTGTTCAAGGATGAAGTGAGAGACCTTGGTCGGCAGCTTGGCGTTCATGAGGATCTTGTCATGCGGTATGTAACCATCCCCTCGAATTTCTCATGGAAGTAGCTACTAACTTTTCTAGGCACCCCTTCCCGGGTCCGGGTATTGCGATTAGAATCTTGGGAGAGGTCACGCCTGACCGTGTAAGAATTGCTAGACAAGCCGATCATGTGAGTCCATATTCAGTAGATTATGGACACAATGACTAATTCCCAATAGATCTTCATTAGCATGATCAGAGAGGCGGGTCTGTACAACGAAATCAGCCAAGCTTACGCCGGACTCGACACGAACAAGGCTGTCGGCGTCATGGTTAGTACATTGGCCACCCCTTCCCATGCATTATTAATAACTCATGAAATAGGGTGACCAACGTCAAGAGGGCTACATCATCATTCTTCGTAAGTGTTTCTGACTGAATATTGCACACATGGTGCTGGATCATTTGCTAACGGACGCGCAGGGGCCGTTAGAACCACCGATTTCATGACTGCTGAGGCCTATCCGTTCAGCATGGACTTCCTCATGAACGCGTCGCGCCGTATCGTGAATGAGGTTGACGGTGTCGCTCTAGTTACGTACAACGTGACAAGCAAGCCGTAAGTTCAAATACCCGTTTCATTGACATAAGGAAAGACTGACATTTTCTAGGCCTTCCACAATCGAACTACAGTAGTTCGAAACGAACGGAAGGTATGTTTAGGTTTAGAGAAAAGGAAAACTAGGGGTATTCATGGCGGTGTATTTTTGCAATTTGAGACCCATAATGATTTATGCCCTTCCATATGGATTCATACGTTATACAAACAAGAAGGCTACGAATTCAGCTGTAGCATAGCCGCAAGAAATAAGAGAAGTTCGTCCAAAGTCTTAACACAGGTGGACAGGAGTTTTCAGACGCGGGAATATTACTATCAGGAGGTAGCTAAGAAGATTAGGGGGGCATTTAGAACGCGATACCCGGTCTAGATAGGAAGCAAAAGATGCAATATAATTGAATCTGAGGTACGCATGTGCTCATGAAGTCTTAGACATGTTAGAGCCTTTACGAGCAAGCGTGCAAAGAGGAGCATAATAACCCCGGGCAAGGACTGAAGAGTCGGAGATATCTCATTAAAATCTTACAAGATGAGAACTTACTGAGAGGCATATATATCGGGAGTGAGAATCTTTTTACCGTTTCATAGCTCGTTTTGACGCTGAAGCGCGTAACCCGAATGATTATTTGTCACGAATATCTCACACGCTGACTTCTCAAAGCATACAAAATCGAATCCCCACTCAACATCGCATCGTTGGCTCACCCGCTGACTCGCGCTCCCTGATGCATACACGAACCAAACACACTCACGCAATCATGTATGATATAAAAGCATATTGCGAGGATGCGGGCCGGGAAAGGCTGTTCAGGTGCTTCGCATGAGACCCCACTGCAATGAAGGGATATGACCCTCATGCATATTGCACTTTATCTTAATCTTATCCCAGACCATTGGATGAATATGCTTATGCCTAACGCTTTAAGCAAGGAGCAAACTTGGTTTAAGCTGCCACAGAAAGCATTTTATAATCTAAACCTGGACTATCATATCGTAACTTTGATTAGAGGCGGGATGATGCAGATGCAAGATAAACACATCTCAGAATAGATACGGTTCCTGGTAAGATGGTTAGAGAACCGGAACGGCAGTTTAGTGATAGGATCCGAAGAGTACGTTTCAAGGTCACTAAGCCGTAATGGCTTTATAAGGTCAATGGGAACAAGAAGATCAACCAAATTCCAAATGACCATTTGCGATAGTGAGGGAAGAAAAGGCGGCTAAGTACTACCGCGGGCCTGCGTCGCCAAGCACGCGCCGGCATGCTTCTTGTAGCCTTTTCATCATTAAGATCAACGTTAAGGATCCCCCGGCATTGGAAAAAGCCTGAGGGGAACCCGGGCGCAACCTTGTCCGGGATGAAGGGACCAGGGTCCGTTAACCGGGAGCCTATCACCCAGAAGAGCTTCAGTTCTTTTTTCCGGAAACGTCATTGAAGCTATCTAACTCAATGCCACCGCATACACGGCTTGAAATTATTTAAGACGGAAAAAGATATGCATCGTGACAGACCAAAGTCGCAATGCCATGGCCGCCCTGCATGATCGGACATTTTGGGTTGCGTGCTGAGAGGAGCACATGTCGTGTGCGACTCCTTGCCCTGTCGAAGAGAACGAAAGAGTTGAGATAGAGACAGAGAGCCAAGATCGAGAGCAGCACGATATCCATAAAAGCTTGAGTCTTTAAAGTTGAGCCAAGCGCCGCCTTTCTCGCGCTTCCCGCTCTTCTTCACACCCTCTTAAGCAGTCTGGGCGTTGGCTAGCAAAGTCTTATTTCTGGGCTCTGACACCTCGACTCGCCCCTTTTGCCTTTCCACGGACAGTATCGAAGTCGCTGCCAAATCACCTTTTTGTATAGTCACTAAAACTTATCAAGAAAACACCTTACTTGAACATACAATGAAGTTTCTCGACGCCCTCTTGACAGCTCCCCTCGCCGCGCTCGCCGCCCCTATTCTCGAGGCGCGAGGCGAGGCCATCCCCGGCCGGTGGATCGCCGTCCTCAAGCCTGAGCACTCGACCGAGAGGGTCCTGGGCTCCGTCAAAGACATCCTCGGCGGCGCGACGCCCGAGCACAGCTACGAGATCGGCAGCTTCAGAGGCTACTCGTTGGCCGCTTCCGACGCCGTGATCGACTCCATTGCTAAGCTCGACGAGGTCGGTTTTCCAAAATAATGATATCATACTCATTGTTTCTGCGAGATATTACAGCAGTATAGATCTAACCTAACATAATGTCCCTTTACAGATCGCCTACATCGAGCCCGACGTCAAGATCAGCATCGCCTCCTTCATATCGCAGAGCGTAGCGCCGTGGGGGCTGGCGCGCATCTCCAACCGGGAGAAGGGCGGGTCGGAGTACCGGTACGACGAGAGCGCCGGCGCCGGGGCCTTCGCGTACATCATCGACACGGGTATCTTTATAGACCACCCGGAGTTCGGGGGCCGCGCGACGTGGGGCGCCAACTTCGTCGACGGCAGCGCGGACGCCGACGAGAACGGCCACGGCACGCACGTCGCGGGCACTACTGGTTCGGAAACCTACGGGGTCGCCAAGAAGGCGAATCTGGTCGCTGTCAAGGTCCTCAATGCTGATGGGTCCGGCGCTATCAGCCAGGTCATCGCGGGCCTGCAGTGGGCGGTGGACGACGCTACGTCTAAGGACCGTAAGTGTGTTTTCCTAAATCTAAACAAACCCCCTGTAGGTACCCCCTTTAATTTATCTCAGCTAACGAAACTGCCACGTCACAGGAATCGGCAAAGCAGTCGGCAACATCTCCCTCGGCGCCCTCAAGCTCCTCGCCTCCTCCGTCAACGCCGCAGCCGCAGCCGCCGTCTCCAAAGGCCTGTTCCTGGCGGTGGCAGCCGGCAACGGCAACCTCGACGCGTCGCTCTTCTCACCCGCATCCGAACCCTCGGTCTGCACGGTCGGGGCCACGGACGCCAGCGACGCGCGCGCCCAATTCTCCAACTACGGCCCGCTCGTCGACGTCTTCGCGCCGGGCGTCGACATCGTGTCGACGTGGAACAACGGGTCGACGGGGATGATCTCGGGCACGTCGATGGCGACGCCGCATGTTACGGGGCTCGGCGCGTACCTACTGGGGTTGGAGGGCGCGAGGGATCCGGAGGCGCTGTGTAAGCGCATTCAGGAGCTGGCGACTGCTGATGTTGTGGGTGACGCGATGTCGACGAATAACTTGCTCGCGTATAACGGGCAGGCATTGTGAACAGCTTCGTATAGAGAGAGAGAGAGGAGGGGAATCGGGACCGGGGAGGGGGGAACTGACATGTCGGTGCCGTGGCGGATACGACTCGTAGGTATAGCGAAGGGATGAAGTCCGGGGAGGCTTTGCATATGCATAAGGTTTAGGATAAACGTACATACCATATACATAGTTTCGTGATTTAGAGATCTAGCAAAATGCTATTCTATTTTTGGGCATATTACTACAATGATATACCTTGCCTCCGTGTTCAACGAGCCGACCCGTGTTCGCCCTCGGGTACGAGCATGCCATGCGTCCCCTTGTAAGGCGCGGGCTCGGCAGGCTTCCACCCGCTCTGCTGCAGTAGCGCCTTGTCTTCAAGCTGGAAGACTTGCACTTGCAGCGGCCGGCAGCACTTGATCATCTCCTTCTCGCTGTCGGCCCCGAAGCCCCAAAGCGACAGGTCGCCGCCTGGACAAGTGCCTTTTTAGGGGTTAGTGAGGGGAGCAATGACCGTGTAGGTGGTAAAAATATCAAGGATATGGGAAATGGGATTCGATTGGTTATGAGTACGAGAACAGGAACAGGAAGGGAGCTTCTTACTTAGGGCCATGAGAATATCCTGCTCGGCAAGAAATTCGATATAGTCCCCCTTCTGCGCCGGGCAAGGGTTCATAAAGTACCGTCCCTGCTCGTCTAGGCCCGTGACCTGGAATATGTTGATGACATCGTGCACATCGCCCTCGTTCATACCAAAGGGAAGTACTGCCCGCGTGAGATTAGAGCGGCAGTGGAAATCGTATCCCTTGTCCGAGAGCACGCTCGAGATGTAGCCGTCGCAGCCTGTTCCCAACAGGTCGTGAACACGCCCACCGTGCTCATCCACTCCGTACCATGAGAGGCTATCGCCGATAATTGTCACGAGGGGGCGCATATACGGCAAGCAAGACCACAGCCTGTCGTATGTTGAAACATGGGATGCGTACAGCTGCTTCGTCCGCGCCGCCCAGAACTTCTCGCGCGGGTTATGCGCGTTCCATATATTTAAGTCGCCTTTTATTTTTTTCCCCGTCGTATTAGCCTTTTGATAGTATTTCGTGATGGACTGCTTCATGTTACACATACCGACCTGAGGGCCTTCCGGCGTGCTAATCCGCACGATCGATCCGGCGGGTGCTTTCCACGCCTTTCCGGACCTGATCGGAAGCACAAAATCCTCGAGTAACACGCGAGGAGCCGTGGCGATGGAAGCATACAGGTCTTTGTCGACCGTTAGGGGCGAGCCGGACACGGGGAGGTATGCCGGTTTCGGCTTCGGGATTGGCTTCCGGGCCTTGAGACGTGCTTCGGCTTCCTCTGCGTTGATGGACATGGTGCGATTCTGAAATGCGATCAAAAATCGAAAAATGCAAATCCGTTAGTATTGCTGCCTTGTATTATAAGCCGCGTAGCTTATATTAGTATTAGTGGAAAGATATACTTGGATGGTGTAATTCGTCCATGCCATGAAGCAGTGCGGAGTAGTAACGAATTAGTCTGTAGATGGACCCCCTTTTATCTTGGAATATTGACACATCAAGATTAGAACATTTCCGTCTTGCTGCCGACTCTTATCAAATTTCTTCTTGTCACAAATGTTGATATGATATCAAAAACTCGAGATAGCTTTAACATAATCTATGGTGTTGTTGTTTGTTTCGCCATGAAGTTCGTGATGGTGTCGACCGAGTTGTACAGCAATTACCTGATGACCTCTTAGGTACTTAGCCACCGGCGTAGCCTTATTAAGCATTGCGCAGTCTGATCGTGAAGGCCAATACTTATATCGGTAAAACAGAGGAGTGTTAACGACCGTTATTGCTCTAGAGTCTTACTAAAACAACCTCGATTATATGGGAATAGTAAGGGGTTGCATTGAGTCTCACACACATATACACGCATCGCAAGATATTTCCGAGGTGGTCCAGGTCACACACGATTCATCCTTCGTCAACGATGTGTAGGTTGTCTCGAGTCGTTTGATCTATACTTAGATCCTAGGGTTAAGATTGGAGCCCGAGCTCTGCATGCGACAGGACGAAAGTGCTATGCATTATGGCTCATTTTCTGCAACTGTCGTCGTAATAACGCCTAACTCCGATCTACTTTGGTCGTCGTCTAGTTGGATGTAACATGGCCAATTTGATGCCCTCTTTTGCTGTCTCGTGCGGATGGTGTCACAAGACCTGCTGTAGAATAGCAGGTTTAGTCATTAATAAAACTTTAGTAATCGCCTCAGAAAGCAGACGCAATGGACGTTTGTACCCTGCGATTAAATTGTCATATACCGCCTATCCCGACCTCAGCATAAATCATCTGGTGAAATTGTTGATAATAGTTGCCAGAATGCAACCGTTGCGTTTACGGCCCCGGACGGCCCGGGCCTCGTATGGGACATATTAGTTGGCGAATAGAAAAGTGCCCAGTGCTGTGCCAATCGCGTTGGTTACCATCTCGACGTCGTCAGTTTATACGATTAGAGCCAATAATCGCTGCAAGGAGAAAATGCCCTGGCAAGATGGTATTCCACGAAGGGACTTTTGTGCTTCCGATTTCTCTGAGCGTTCCTTAAATGCATGAGAAATTTTTAATAATCGATCACATCTTTCTGACTCGTCGCGTCGCTTCATGCGTGTTCGACGAACTTAACCCTGCAGCTCGATGTTATCTCCAGAATCCGCATCAAAATATGTTCGATAGGTGAATTTGCCGATGGATGGATAATATTCAAGCTCTGTCAACACGGTTTCTAGTAGAATGGCTTTTAAAAGATTACGCGCGTGAGGCTGAAATCTATAGAGGTGGTTCTAGATCCTTTCAGATCTCTAGCACGAAGTACAAATTTCAAGAGAAATTGAGATTTATTACGTAGCGGGTGGCAGGGGTTGGTAAATGAATGATAAGATATAGGGGGTACGTACCTGTGTAGATCCAGGGGTAGTAGTAGCACCCGAGGCACCCCATAATGCAATGGGTCCTGCTTTTACTCCGCGGGCATTGGGAGCTACGTATGGGCAGATGCCTTATGGCAGTAGCACTGTAGCACTTACATAACGAGCCCTCCAATAACTTTTTTTTTCTACATGTTGGACGCAACAACGACCCCTTTGGCTCACGTCGTCCTTCTCTTACTATGGCCGCTCTCAGCTTCTCACCGCATACAGAAATCGACCCGAGATCAGGAGCATCGCAGAATCGAGGAAGCCCATCGCAAGCAGCACAAAATCGCAGCAGGACATCATCAAAATGGACAAGCTTCCATCGGAGATACTGCTCCACATCCTCGATTACATCGTCGTGGCCCACTATAGCAACAAGAACAACCTCCTAAAGCTGCGCACCACCTGTAAGCTTTTCGATGAGGTTCTGAAACCTTATGTTCTGAAAACGCTCCAGTTGGAATTTACCCGTCTGGACAAGGGCTTTAGGGCACGGAAGCCCCTTGACGACAATGCTTTGCGCCGGATAGGTCCTCTCTGCCAGGCGCTATATATCGACATGATGGTAGTGAGAGACGACGGTATGAGTTTCCCCTCCAACCACACCTAGTTAACGAGCACAGTAGACTAAGACAATAACGATGACGTCGCAGGCGAGGTTAGGTTCTTGGGCGAGATGTTCTCGCAGATCCCCACGATGGCCGAGTTCATCGAGGAGCTACAGGACAGCTGGTGCATGAACGAGGAATCCTTCACCGAGATCGACTACCGGCGGCAGCTGGGCTTCATGCTGGAGCGCGCGCCCAACGTGACGGCCGTCAAGCTGAACCTGCCCTTCCAGTTGGTGTCACCTGGCCAGTACCGCGCCTCCACCATGGTGCTGGGGAACACCTTCGCGGCCTTGGCGCAGCGGCCCGAGGAGTCCGAGACCCTGAAGACCCTCGTACTGGAGAACCTGTCGGACATCTCGGTCGTCAGCCTGTGGCGCAACCCGCAGGACGTCAAGAACATCATGGGCGCCTTCCGCGACCTGCGCCGCCTCTTCATGTCCATCCGGCGCAACGACGAGGAGGACGGCGGCCAGGGCCAGGTCCACACCGTCAACTTCCGCAACCGCCTGTGGGAGATGATCGGCAAGGCCGAGCAGCTCGAGAGCCTGTGTCTGGTCGACCTCGACACCGACGAGAAGCGCCACCGGGACGTCAAGACGTCGTCGCAGCGCGACGGCACCCTCGAGGACTGGCAGTTCCGGTGCATGCCGACGATCCGCCGGCCGCCCCGGTCGGTGCTCCCGAACCTGACCTTCCTCGAGCTGCGCCAGGTCGAGGTCATGGGGTGCGGCCTGCTGTCCATGTTCAAGTGCTTCGGCCACTCGCTGCGCGAGCTTTATCTGGATGGCGTCTACCTCAAGACCGTGTACAGCGCCGAGTCGCCCCAGGACGTCAACAACACCCTCTGGATCGGCCTGCCCAACGTGCGCCCGCCCCTCAACCACCGCTGGGTCGCCACGTACCTGCGCCAGATCCGTGTCCAGCTGCGCGTGTGCCGCGTCGCCAATCTGGGGTACGACCAGTACGTTATGGGCGAGGAGCCCACCGACCACGCCGCCAGCAGCAGCGCCGCGACGTACGACCTAGCCG